>LPNX010523319.1:9668-65480 GCA_001517045.1 Pseudotsuga menziesii | reverse complement strand
ATATATATATTGTCGGTTTTATTTACATGTGTTTTGTAATGTATCTGTTGTATATTTTTATGCAAAATGTGTTAAGTGTCAATCCAAGATATAATTAGCATACGTATCAGTTAATGAATTTTGATTTCTTGGAATATGATTGAATGTAATAAACTCAAAATTTCTTTCCAATAACCTAACTTGCATAAACTGACATAGTAAAAAAGGGTTCCGCACCTGATAAGCTCTATTGAGTTGGGAAACCACCAGTTGAGAGTCAAGTCGGAATTCCAGCTGAATGATACCACGTGACAAAGCATCCCATAAAATATCAATGACAACCCTGTATTCAGCCACATTATTGGTAGCAGGACGTAGGCAAGTGCCTCCAGAGGCAACTAGCTGTCCTGAGGGCGAGTAGATGACCCATGTGGATGAAGCTAGGTTACAAGTGTAGCAAATAGCTCCATCTGCAAAACCTACGAACCACTCAAAAGAAATCTGTAACAACCAATAGATGGTATAAAAACACAAACCGACAAACTATTGTACATAAAATACATACAATAAAAATACAGGAAAAAGTGCTAAACCTAAGCATAGTACTTTTTCAAGTACAACCCATTTCTAGGCTCGGGCAGCTTATTCCCCTCGAAATATGTTAATTCATATGCACCTTTCTTCAACACTTTTGACACGACATAAGGTCCTAACCACATAGACATGAATTTCCTTGCCCCCAGGGGTTCTTTTTCCTGATCCCAGAGCAAGACGAGCTCCCCTTCAGAAAAAATTCGAGGTTTGACCAATTTATCGTATTAGTTTTTTACCCTATTTTTATGAGCCTCGTTTGCTGTCAACGCATCTCTACGTTGCTCATCTAGATGTTCTAAATGTAATAAACATTCTTCCAGCTCAGTTGTATCAGGTAACACATGAATATCAATCTTTAAGGACAAAATTTCACATTCGACTGGGGTGACTGCTTCCACTTCGATAATGAGTTTGAAAGGAGAGAACCCTGTAGCAATTTTCACATTGGTTTGATATGCCCAAAGTGCAGGATACAACATGATGTGCCAATTGGAACAGGCTGCATTAATAGTGTGCTTGAGAATAGTCTTCAAGGTTTTATTTACATCCTCGACTTGACCGTTTGCTTCAGGATAGAAAGAAGATGAATGCTCTTGTCTAAACCCTAGCATAGTGGTTAATTCAGTCATCATACTATTTTGGAAGTGACCGCCATGGTCAGTGACAATCCCTTTAGGGATACCGAATCATGCGATAATTTGGTTGAAAACGAAAAAAGCCACAGTTTCCCCATCAGCTTTATATGTGGGCATTGCCTCTGCCCACTTCGTGAAATAATCTATAGCGACAATGATATGTTTGTGCCCCCCAGCCAAGACTAGGTTGCACGTCACGTAATCTATCCCCCACTTCATGAAGGGGCCCACTGAGATGACAAGAAATAACGGAGCATGATGCAATCGCATCTTTCTGGTGTAAAGTTGATAATGATGATAGCGATTCACGGCTTCCACACAATCTTTAAAGATCGTGGGCCAGAAATAAACGACACGTAAGATCTTCTGGGCCATTGCTAACCTAGATAAATGGCCCCCACACGCTCCACTATGGGCATCATGTAGAACAGTCTCTACTTCTTCGTGGGTAAGACATCGATGCAAAATGGAATATACCCCCCTACGATATAAAGTATCTCCAATAATGAGGTAGTTTTTGGCATGTACGTGTAGTTTGCGTCGTTCTTCCTGCGAGAAGGCTGCAGGGTACTTCAAAGTCTGGAGATAGACAAGTATATCTCTGTACCAGGGGTCAGAGGTGGAAATGAAAAAGATACGTTCATCTGGGAATGAGTCCTCTTCAATGGATACATCTTCCTCTACTGAAAATTCTACAATGAGCTCAGCAAAATCTAAGGATTTCTTGGATTTGGTGGATTGGAAATCTAAGTCTAACTCCTGAAGAATGACTATCCATTTATTGAATTTTCCTCCAACTATCGTCGGGACAAAACATATTGGAAAGGATTAACATCTGCCACTACCATTTTGGTCCTTAGTAAGATGTAGTGACGCAACCTCTGAATAGCATACACAGTTTCCAAGGCCAACTTCTCGACGTGGGAATACCTAAGTTCAGGGCCATCTAAAGCACGGCTGAGATAGTAGACGACATGCTCTTAGAGCTTATCATCTTACTAGACTAGTACTACCCCTATGGTCGACTTAGATGCAGTCAGATACAATATAAAATCGTGAGAGTAATCTGGCAGGCACAATAACGGTGCCGACAACAAAGCTTTCTTTAATGCCTCGAATGCCAGTTGTGTGATTTCATCCCATACAAATGGGGTGTCTTGTTTCAACAGGAGCATGAAACCTTTAGTAATCTTGGAATAATTTACAATACAACGTCGAAGGAAGTTGGACTTCCCTTGTAGGATTTGAAGCTGCCTGATAGAAAGAGGAGGAGGAATATTTACGATGGCCTCAACTTTCAAAGGATCCACCTGAATGCCTTTGTTGGAAACAATGAATCCGAGTAGTCTCCTTGACTCAACACAGAAAATGCACTTGTGGGGATTCAAGCGAATTTTGTAGTATATGCATCGTTCAAAAATCAAACGCAAGTGATTTGGGAGATCGATCCTATTATGAGAATGTGCGGGTAGATCATCAAGGTAGGGTTCGACAATGGCTTTAATGTCGTGAAAGGAAAAATTCATTGCCCGCTGAAAGGTTGCCCCTGCATTTTTCAATCCAAAGGGCATTTTCTTGTACGCGAAGGTACCCCAAGGACAAATAAAAGTTGTTTTATGTTGGTAGTCCGGTTTAATTTGGATTTGATTATACCCGGAGAAACCATCCATAAACGAAAAGACTTCACTTCCTGCATAGGCATCAATAATTTGATCTATGAATGTGGTGGGGTAGTTGTCCTTGGGACAGGCTGTGTTTAGATCTCAAAAGTCAATACAAACATGTATAGTTCCTTGCTTTTTGTCAACAGGAGCAGGGTTGGATACCCATTCTATCAAAGCTATCGAGTAAATGAAACCAGCTTTTAGCAGTTTCTCAACTTCAGCCTCAACCACTGCCGCTTTACGCGGATTGACAGGTCTCAACTTTTGTGGAACAGGTCTTGCATCAGGGTAAGTTCGGATTTTATGCTCGACTATTGATGGATCTATGCTTGGAATCTCCTCATATGATGAAGCACATACGTCGTGGAATTCCTTAAACAAGGCTATATAGATCGCAATCTCCTCCAGAGTGCAATTCACGTTGATGTGTACATTTTCCACAACATTTGGGTTTGCAGAAATGTTGATAGGAATCTGTTGCAGCTGCAACTATTTCCCAAATTTCTAAAAAAAAATTGGACCCTCCTTTTGATTTTTTTTTTCTGGCTCAGATTTGTTTGATTTCTTGAAGGCTGTCTTGGAAGTCCAGTTTTTCCACTTAAAATTGACCTTTGGGAAGTCGGATGATTAATTGACTGTGTTGCCACTGTTTTGGAGGTTAAACGAGCTAGTATTATCGTCGCCCAGCCTAGAGTCTTTTGTTTATTTTTCAAAGCTTAACGTTTTGATTTTTTCGATGTTTTCATTTTTTCACTATCGGAAATTTGTTGAAGATCAAGTCAGGGCATTAGTTCTCTATGCCGCCGACGTTTCGGAAGGGAAACGACGAACAATTCTTTTTCTCGTCGAATCCGTATCCTTTATTACGTTGTGGTTTTATTGTTTAAACCTTTGACTATCGCTATCAGATTTATTTTTGACATTGATCGGAGGGCTTGTCCTTTGCATTGCCGACACCGCGGAAATGTTGAGGTTTGGAGTTCTGACCGTTAGCCTTAATAGCCCCCGATCCCCAACAGGTGTTAATTTTGTCACAGAACCATAGTAGTTTTGTTGTCCGCAGTTGCGACTTTCGTTCAGACTATCTTCGCGACGGTTTGTGGTTTGAAGTTTCGACACATTAGTGGTTAGTGGTTCTGATCTCCGATGTAGAACCATCACGACGTTAGTGCCCGGAACTGCCGACACTACGGCAACGTTTAGATTTGAAGCGCCGACACTGTGGAGATGTTGAGGTGTGAATATCCGACCCATAGCATGTAGATCTTCCAATTGCCGACGGTTTTATGATCCGTGAAACCCGCAGTTGGTTTGTTGCCCACTGTTGCGGCTGCCTAGTGAATTATCTGCCTGACGTTTAGAGGTTCCGCTCGTTCATAGGGTTTTTTTTCCCCGCCGTTTATTTTACCAAGAGTTATATATAGAAGTGGAGCATTTTATTATTATTATCTTTGATTGAAAATCACGTCTGCTCCAGTCCTCATTGATTGAGCTATACTACCGTTGCTCAGCTATCCGGTTTTCATTCGATTGGCGTGCTGCCGTGGAGGTTTCAGGTCATCCCGCCGACTGTATAGCAATTTTTCCAGGTAGGCAAACCTCGGTTTCATTTTTCTTGATTTTTATTGGTCATTTTGACAACCTTGGTTTTTCCTTAGTTAGGTTTTCCCGTAGATTGTGCCATTGTCCATTAGAAAGAATTTTTATCCTCGCGGTATGCTTATTATTGTAAAGGTAGTCTTCTTTAGCAGTGGGGGTTTTTGAACCTGTTTTTTTGATCCGTTATGTTTGTTTCATTCCACTCCAAAAGATTGAAGGGTTGGTGCAGACAAGCGTTACGCTGTCTGTACCACCCATTTTTGGGTTTTTCATGGCCGTCCGGGGGGGGTTTCATTTTTTCGTATGCATTCAATATTTTGGTCAAGTTAGGATGTTCTGCATTGAAGAACACATTATAGGGTCTCACGTTTGAGGATGAACCTTAATGATAGTGTGGTTCATGCTTTAGCGGAGGGGTTAGATTAGTTCGAATGCAGTCCGGATTAAATGATGAGTTTTCTATCAGGGTTGTTTTTAGTTACAGATGGTGGATTTAGAGGATTTTAGGACACAACTTGCAGGGGTTTCTTTTGCCTTGTCATTTTCTTTTATGCATTAATACTCTGTATAGTTTATTTTTAAGAATGCATATGGAAGAGGTAAATAGGTTGATACTATTTTTCTTCATTACTAAAACACTTACTAAAATCTCAAATGGTCTAAGAACATACTGTGTTTATGACAGGGTGACTGTTGCAGATGATATATGTCTAAAAGACAAAAGAAGAAGGCTCCAGTTGTGGAAGGAGAGCTAGAGGTTGAAATCATCACCAAGGTTGAATACATATATGAAGTTACCAAATATACCACTGGGGTAGAGCCAGATTATAAATGGGTTGAAATATACAGGATGATTGTAAATCAGAATGTGCCTGATGCAGGATTTGAAAAGATGACTATTTATGCAAATATCGAGAAATAGGCTCTTATGAAGGTAGCCACAAGACCTGAGTTGTTCCCATGCTCAGAAGTGATCGGCTGGATTCTGCTAGGGCAGATGTAACTACGATGATCCTTGAAAATACTGCTAAACAAGGATATGTTGCATACAGCCCTGCTTATGTCTCCATGGCATATCACCTACCTCCTGCTCAGATTTACCTAACAGAAAGCGAGTTAAAAGAGACAGCTATGGACCTGGTAGAAACAGTAAAAAGAATGGTGACACCAGGGAAGAACTTTTGAACCAGGCCATCAAGAGAATATGATACATCCACTCTCCAGAACCCTTATAGATTTATAGCACTAATGCTGAATAGAATTTTTGGGAGAGCTCACGGAAAAAGCTTCAAATTGGGATGGATACTAATTATTTTCTATGTGGCCACTCAAGGAACCATATTCAATTGGGAAAACATAGTGTCCAATAGCCTCTCATCATGCATATCTTCATCCTTGGGAGGAGTGTCACAGAAGAAGTCAGAGTTCTACATGAGCTCTATCCTAGTTGACTGTATACTATGTACCCAGTCTTTTCCAGCCTTGAGGTGTAATTGGGATAGAGACAGGATCCCGGTATACACTGCATATAAATTATTTTGGGCACACAAATACCATAGCTACTACAGAGAAATATGTGAACACTTCATCATGCCATTGTACACTCTAATTTTCCTGACTGAGTGCAACTGCATGTCCGAAGAAGCGTTCAAGGTCATTGAGGAATATGGAGACTATTATTTAAATGAGGAAGGTATGTATATCAAAATGAATGGGGGTTCCAGGGCACCTTCTCTACTCCCTAAATATGCCACTGATTATGTGCTGCATAAAGAGGTAGTTAGGCAGGTATATCTTGATGGTGTGGGGAGTTTTTTGTTCGAGCATAAAAAGGCGGCATTTCATGCCATACCTTTCTGGCTAGGGAGTTATAAGTTTTCAAAAGTAAAATAGACTGCATAATTTGTGCAGGAGCTCGAGCACTTCCATTTTGGTGAGATGAACTTTCACAGGAATGACTCCTGTAATAAGGTAGCAGAACACTACAAAGAGGCAAACATTCATTTTGAGTATACTAACTTTTGGGACAAGGACGAAGAAACCTTTAGGAGTGCAAAGAATATGAATGCCTTAAAGAAGAGATTTAAACAGAAAATCACTACTGTGGGCAGAAAAGGAAAAACTGTACAGAAGACTAAGACAGTTGAAGAAGAAGAGGCCAGAAAGAGAGAAGAAGATGCTAGAAGGCTAGCACAAGAGGCAGAAAGCTGGCTAAAGAATGAAGAAGAAGAAAGAAAGACAGCTACAGAGGAAGCATCAAAGAAGGAAGAGGAGGAGAGAAAGAGAAATGAAGAAGTAGAGATAAAGAAAAGACAAGATGAAAGTGAGGGTCTAATATTAACAGGATCTAAAAAAGATCAGCAGACCACTGAGCAGATGGATACATTGGGGGGACATGATCATATAGATCAAGGGCTTGGACAAGATAATCCTGATCCCCAGGAGCCTGCTGCAACTTCTGGAAGCACTCAAGGGCAAGCTGTGTTTTCTGGAATGAATTTGATACCTTTCATGCAGAAAGAAGGAGAAGAGGTCCCTGATTTCTGCACCATTTTCTATGAAAAGAAAAAGAAAAGGATTGTTAAAAGGACTGAGAAAAAAGGTTGAAACAGGAGGACAATCGGGAAAAATGATAACTGACAAGACTTTGGTGTATGGGATAGATGCAGATCCAATACTGACAGCAAAAGCTGGGGTGGCGTTAACCCAAGCTACTGAAGATAATGTAGATAGGTTGATGATGGATCTTGAGCAGTCCAAAGGGAATGCAGTTCAATTAAAAGAAACACTGAAAAAAGAGAGAGATGAAGGTCATAAGTTGAAGAGGAAATTTGAGGACATGTAGAATGAGGTGAGGACTTCAAAGACAAAACTCCAAAATCTGCAAGCCAATAAGGAGGCTTTAGAAGTTTCTATAGAAAAAACAGAAAAGGATGCTCATAACAGCTTAGCAGAATTACAAAGGCTACAGCTAGAGCATCAAGTGTTCAAAAATGAGAAAACTGACCTTCAAGTGTCTTACGAAACTCTAAGTGCAGAGAAGGTCCAGTTGCAAAACAAGGTAATTGAGTTAGAATCAGAGAAGGCTGCCACTGAAGAAAGAGAGAAACAATATCAAATGCAGGTAGCAGTTTTGGAAGGACAGAATGCTTCATTGACAGCATCATTGAAAGATGATATGGAATAGAAGACAGATGTCCAACCTTTGAAGGAACATGTTCTATCCCAAAGAAAGAAGATCCACCAACTACAAATGCGCATTAAGGAAGAAAGGCGTAAGATTTTGCAAATAGATAGCAGACTGGAAGAGATTTTGGATACTACATCTTATTTTTTGGACAGATCTCAGGAGATTCTGGAGATTCTGATAGGAAGAATAGTGTGGATAGAAATGAATGAGGAACCTCCTGCGGAGCTACCATTCAAACATCGGCAGAGTTTAAAGCAGGATTATGATTTATTGGAGTTTGCAATCAATATTGCGGAAGAATTCAAGAAAACTGTAAAGAAAACAAAGGGATTGTGTGTTGAATACTACAGAAGAGTGCTGGTCACATACAATAGATGCCAGGTTTTTGCAGAAAAAAGGTTGGATGCTATACCAGAACATGAGATGTTCATAGAACATCTACAGAACAGGTATTGGGAAGACGAGTAGGAGATCCAACAAGTCAAGGATCTAGACGAACAGATTCTGAAGAATGTAGTGGCTCATGTAGCAGTAAGTATCCACTTACTAGAATATCAGCTACGCCTAAGTCCAGTGAGAGTATAAGTAATTAAGAATCAGGCTGCTAAGTATGAGATAAATATCCGTTTTCTTGAACCCTCCGATTTTGAAGGCATAGTAGCAGAGGCCTAGGCATGGAAAAAGTTCATAAATGACCAAGTGGGCCCCTCTTCATAAAGTGTTCTATTAAATTTTGATTTAAAATGTAATATATTGTATAAATTATGAGCACTTACTACAAGACAAAATTTTGGGATTGAAAGGTTGGGGAAGCCCAAAAGTCATTTTGGGGGCATCCCAAAGGGTTTTGTTTCTTTTTATAAATATAGGAGAGTTTAGATGTAGAAGGGACTTCTTTCCCAAGCAATTTTTGAGAGTATATTGTAAGAAGAACTACTTCCTTTTACAATAAAGAATTACAAGTTTCTGCTGGAGAAAGTTTGGTGGAATGTTTCAAATGCTTTGCTATGGATCAGTTGAATGTGAACTATTTCGTTTTCAGCTTATGTCCATTAACTGTGAGATTGTTTTAACTCATTGCATTTATGTTTATGTTATGAATGTCTTATAGTTTATTCTATGAAATTTCCACTATGAGTAATGAAGGTCGTCTTAAACAATAAGCTATCTTGTTGTTCATATCTTTATTAATGTTTATGTGTTCTGAAATAAGTAACAGTTATCTATAAATTTTCTTAATACATGCACAGAAATACATTACTCATTGATAATTGATAATTTGCTCCCTGGGGATAGGTTAGTTAGTTGTAGTTATTTTCTAGTTGTTTGTGATTTAGATGCGAGAGAGGTAAGATGAGAGGTAAGAACCTGCGCATCACATTGTGACACTCCTCGTTATCTCTATCAATTTGCATTTTTAGATGGACACTTGCAGATCATAACTTAAACACAAAAAACTAAAAATATTTACGGTGGACCGGGCCGTAACCGGTAAAACCTTTTAATTTGTTTCTTGACCTATGGTAGTCGGACTGTAAACTGGACGGATTCCCCATACTAAATAGTAACGGGCTAGTTGGGAACGTTTATTGGGGTGAATCCTTGACTGTTGTTACCTGCAATTTTCCATGCCTCAATAGTTTTTGGCGCTAGAAGGAGGGCCACCAGTGCATGGCTGGCCGAAGAAGCTCACTCCCTAGAAATCACTACACCAGTGACAGTTTTGAAAGTAGCTTGTTTCACAAATCCACTCCTGAAGATAAAGAGAAAGGGTATCTGTATCCTGTAGATAACGAAGGGGTTGATGATTTAAGAAGAATCAATAGGGCATATGCGAAAAAGATTAGAGGATTACCTATCATTTATGTATTACCTAGAAGAGAGTATCAGAAGATAGACCGCCCTCAATTAGAAGACTCAGTGTTAGTAGAAGATCTTGAAGAACTGGTAGAAGCAGCCTTACAAGAATTGGACCAACCTTTGAATCAATTGGATCCAAATTCACCTTACTATTCACCTTTCCAGACCCCTGTTCCGTCACAACCTCATTCTCCACTCATAATCATGGCTAATGTAAATGCAAACCAACCACATCCACTGCCTGCTTGGAAAGCTAGGTCACCTTTAAATTTGGCACCTCCCTTACATGATTTGCCTCAAGATTTTGACAAAATGTTACCCAAGTTTGAACCAGGTGAGGGAGTTTTGGTAGATGATCATTTACAAAGTTTTTACCTGGCCATAGAATGATTATGAGATGGGGAGCATGAATATGTAGTGTGTAGATTGTTTCCCCATGCTCTGAAAGGAAAAGTAGCCTCATGGTATTTTGCACTTCCTGCAAATTCAATCACAGATTGGAACACATTTGAGAGAATGTTTAGAATTAAATATGCAGTTCAGAAAACTCATGTAGCCTTAATGAAGGGGTTATGTGCTCTAAAGAAAGAAAGAAAAGAAAAAGTACATGATTTCACTCAAAGATTTGCTACTTACCTAAACAATTTTAGTGCATTAAATAAGCCATCTGAAAATGCCCTGATAGAATACTATATCTCAACCCTTGGGCCTGATCTAGCCATGTTGGTCAAGAGATCAGTGAGGCCTTCATTAGTAGAAACTTATGAAGAAGCCGAGGAGGTGGAGGCTGAGTTGGAAAGCATAGAAAATTATCCTATGCAGTTGGAAGAAAATACTTTTGGAAACAAGAAACCTTTATTACTGACTAAGCCTAAGGATGAACGGTCATAGGATTTTGAAGAGATGTTGAAGATGATGCAAAAGTTATTCAACAGAGTGATAGATTTAGAGAAGGAAAAAGAGGCTCACAAATCATATAAGCCTTATTATAAGAAAAGGGAAGACAATAGTCAACCTAAGCCTCCTCCACACAGTCCTTTAGCAATGAATTTAACTGATGTAGGCATGGATAATTTTTGTACTTTTCATCAACAGCCTCATTCTGAGAAGAATTGCCCCCAATGGATAAATTCTATGACACTGGTAATGAATCAATTATTGGATTCCAAACTGACAAAAACTGGTAAGGAGGAAGAAAAGGATAATCAATCTACATAAAAACAAGAGGAGGATACTCTGGTTTTATGGGACTCTGTTTCAATGTTTGATATAGAAGAAGAGAATTCTATGAAACAAGAGGAAACATCAGAAACCAATGTGACAACAAGAAGTCATAGTTTGTTAAAAGAAGATAAGTCAATACTTCCTAAAATTAAGAAACTTCAAGAAAATATGAAGAAGATACAACATAACACTACAACTGTTAAAAAACCTGAATTTACCATTTCAAGTCAAGATCCAAAGAAAATTAACATACCTGTTAAGCTTGTTAAAGACAAGATTGATAATGTCAAGAGGAATCTCAAAGAGCATGAGATGGGGTATGATATTGTGGAAGACATTAAAAAGGATAAGGCAAATATCTCATTATTTGAAATGTGCAATTTACCTCAGCAAAAAGAGAAACTTTTAAAAGCACTTGAAGTAGCAGAAGAAGAGCTGCCCACTAACAACCAACCTGAAGAAGAAATTGGTGAAGCAAGTGTGGGAGGTAAGTCTAAATATAAAACCCCATCATTTCTCCTAAATTTTGAGATTTTCAACTATAATGTAAACAACTGTTTAGTAGACTCAGGGAATCAGTTAACATTATGCCATGGTTAGTTTGCAAGAAAATTATTGGACAACCTAAACCATGTACTTGGCAGGTTATTCAATTAGACAGGACAGCTGTGAAACTAATAGGAGAAATGGAAGATGTTCTAATTCGCTTATCTGTAGATGAGAGGGTATGTCAATACATCGACATTGTAGTAGCTGACATACCAGATGCTTATGGATTGGTTTTGAGTCGAGATTGGGCAGCAAGGTTAGATGGATACTTTGCTTCTGATTGGTCACATTTATGGTTGCCTTATAAGGGAAGTCCAAATCAAATAAAAGTATTAAGAGAACCTCAAATGAAATACAATGTTTCTCAGTTAGAAGGAAAGAATGAGCCAGTAAATTTTGTATTGGGAAATTACTTCATTGAATTGGAACCAGGAAATTACCAAGCTGAAGAAGCCAGCAGTATACCTGACACCCAGCCCGATCTCCTTCGATTTTCACGGGCTGATGAGATTGACTGTAAAATAGTAGATTTAGTTTTAGATGTAGTTTTTAATTCGAGTTTAGTAGAAGTAGATAGTTTTTGGGCCCTTTATTTGATGGATCTAAAATATTGGAAGGATCGGGAGCTAGTTGTGTCCTGATTGATCCAAAGAAAAATAAACATTTTCTTTCTTATAGATTAGAATTTGAATGTACAAATAATACAGCCGAGTATGAAGCACTAGTTTAGGGACTTAAAAAGGTGATAGAACTGAAAGTGAAAAATCTGAAAGTATATGGAGACTCTGAAATTGTTGTTAAGCAAATTCGAAATAAGATACACTGTATTTCACCACATTTAAAAGCATATCAAAATGAAGTTTGTGATTTGCTTATAAACTTTCATGCATTCAATATTGTATCCATTCCTAGATTAAGGAATGCAGCAGCTGATTTACTAGCTACCTCAGCTGCAAGGCTAGTACCTTCTAATAATAGATGCTCTATTGAATTACTTTTCAGGCCTTCTATTCTGGATATGATCACCAATCTATGGGTTTTTGATGATGATCAACAAATTTTGGAATGCTTGATGAATGATGAGACTTTTAAAGGAGCAATAATAGATGATGAAGAACATCAAGCAGAATTAAAATTTGGGAATTTTATTCCTAAGGGAGTCAGGACCTTGGAACGACCGTTTGACTTAAATAACAAGTTCAAAAAGCCAGCGAATGTTAAGACTCATAGCTCATCCTTGCAATTTGAGCTAATAAATTTAGTGACTGAAGCTGAACCTAGATATGTAAATTTGGGAAAGTGTTGTTCTCCGGGCGAAAGGAGTAAGTTCATTAGTCTGTTCAAACAGTACAAAGATGTGTTTTCCTAGACATATGAAGAGCTTAAAACTTATGACACAAAGATCATACAACATGTCATCTCGATTAAAGCTGGATTCAAGCCTTACCAAAAGCCTTTGAGGAAGATGCATCCAAAGCTGGAACCTTTAATTCAGAGTGAAGTGAAAAATTTGTTGGATGCTAAAATTATATTCAAAGTCAGACATTCGGAATGGGTTTTGAATTTGGTGCCAATAAGGAAAAAATCCGGAGAAATTAGGCTCTGTGTAGATTTCAGAAACCTAAATCACGCGTTAGATAAAGATAACTATCCAGTCCCACCCATGGAGCAAATATTGCAGATGGTTTTAGGTTCTGAATTATTTTCATTATTAGATGGATTCTCTGGCTATAATCAAGTATTAGTAGCTGAAGAGGACATGCTTAAAACCACATTCAGGACCAAGTGGGGAACTTTTGCTTACAGGAGAATGCCCTTTGGACTCATAAATGCTGGAGCTACATTCCAGAGGGCCATGGATATAGCTTTCCGTGGTCTGATTGGTCGTAGTGTTGTGGTATATCTCGATGATGTCACAATATTTTCAAAAAAGAGAGAGGAGCATGCATTCCATCTGAAACAAATTTTCAAGCATTGTCGAAAATATGGTATTTCACTGAATCCTAAGAAATGCGTGTTTGTGGTCATATAAGGAAAGCTACTGGGTCACGTTGTTTCTAAGAAAGGGATCTCCATATACCCAGAAAGGATTAAATCCATAGAACAGGTCCCTTTACCCCATAACAAAAAAGGTATGCAATCATTCATGGGGACAATTAATCATTGTGCGAAGGTTTGTACCAGATTTTGCTCAAATTGTCAAACCTTTGCAACAGATGGTTAAACAAAGTGTACAATTTAAATGGACTGATGTGGAAAATAATGCATTTAGTAAGCTAAAAACATCTATTGCTCATGCAACATCCCTCAAAATTCCAAATTTCGAAAGAGATTTTATTCTGTACACTTTTGCATCCGATGATTCATTGGCAGTGGTGCTTACACAGAAGGAAAATGGGGGAGATGAGTACCCCATATCATTTATGAGCACTGGTCTGCAGGGAGCTGAATTGAATTATCCAGCTGTTGATAAACAAGCTTATGCAGTTTTCAAAGCGGTAAAGCAATTCAGGCAATACATACTTAAGAACCGTACTAAGGTAATAGTTCCACACCCAGCTGTAAGATCTCTTTTTGTACAGAAGGAATTAGGTGAAAGAAGAGGAAAATGGGTAACAGCCTTACAAGAATATGATCTTGATTTCAAACCAGCATCCATAGTAAAAGGGAAAGGATTGTGTAAACTAATGGCTGAAGCTAAAGACAATGAAGAAAATAGTTGGGACAATGAAGCTGAGTTACATATGGTGGATGTGTGTCCCCTATTCATAGCTCCAGACTCCTGGTACCAAGACCTAGTTCATTATCTTCAAGAAGGATATTTGCCAGAACATTGGAATTCAAAACAACGAAGAGCATTACGCCTTAAATCAGCTACATATCAGATCATTGATGGAGTATTATTTAGAAAGAATTATGATGGAGTTTTTCTCAGATGCTTAGATCAAGAAGATGCAAAGAAGGTCATAACAGAATTACAAGATGGGCCTGCAGGAGGTCATTTTTCCAGAGATACAACAGCCCATAAGATTCTTAGAGCCGGGTATTACTCGCCTACACTGTTTAAAGATGCTCATGCTCATGTCAGAAAGTGTGATGTTTGTCAAAGAGGTGGTGGAAGACAAGCTAAAGCAGCAGGACCTTTAAAACCAGTGATGATAACAGAACCATTCGAACAATGGGGGATTGATATCATTGGAGAGATAAACCCAAATTCTTCCTTGCAGCACAAATACATTTTGACAGCAACTGACTACTTCACCAGATGGGTCAAGGCCATTCCATTACGTAAAGTGAATGAATATGCAATCATGGATTTCTTACAAGATCACATTATAACTAGGTTTGGGGTTCCAATTTCCCTGGTTTTTTATAATGCTACTTACTTTTCTTCTATTACACTAACTACATTTGCTAATGAAAGAGGAATCAAATTGCATTATTCTGCAAACTATTACCCACAAAAAAATGGTTTGGTAGAATCTACAAATAAGAATTTGATTAGAATTCTAAAGAAAACCGTGATAGAAAATCAAAGAAGTTGGCACTTAGCGTTACCTAATGCTCTTTGGGATGATAGAGTCACACCCAAGAATTCCTTAGGTGTGTCACCATACACTCTTGTTTACGGAAAAGAAGCTATTATTCCTCCCAACATTTTGTTACCATCTTCCATAATAGCTCAGGAATCTAGAGGTACCGATAACGAAATCCTATAGATCAGAATCTATAATCTTTTGAAGTCGGAAGAGTCTAGGTCCAAAGCCAAAGAATGATTTAAGCATCAACATGAAGTAGTGAAACTTTGGTTTGATAAGCATAAAGGTGGAAATAAGGAATTCAAAGTGGGAGATCTAGTTCCTAAGTGGGATCATCCGCATGATGAAAAGGGGAAGCACACTAAGTTTCAACAGTTATGGGTAGGCCCTTTTCAAATTGTAGCCAAGCTTGGCCCCTCAACTTACAAGTTGTAAGACCTACAGGGGTGGGAAGAGAACTTACCAGTTAATGGTTTAGTTCTCAAACCTTATTTTTTTTTATTGTTATTTCTTGGTGATCTTGTACATAAATAAACAGTTTGGTTTGTTTTATTTTTGATTTATTTTATTTTGTTTTGTTTGTTTTAGTTAGGGTTTGATTGATTTCAATAAAAAGCACAACTTTTGGATGCATGGAGTTCATCAGAATTTTGGATTAACTAAAATCTTTGATTATGAGACTGAGTACTATTGATTTATTTGAAAGAACTTCTTCTAGTTTAGCAATTTTCCTAAATGGCTATGAGCACATTGAAGTCCTACTTAATCCTTGTAAAATAACTCAGGATCAAAAGGTCTGGAATACTATTTCGAGGCTTCATCCATCTCACATTAAAATGTGTTAGGGGGTGATAGAAAAAGACCCATCGAGAGGAAGCATGGTAAACAATATATTATATTTAAATGATCTCATGCTAGGAATTGAAAGCCAAATGGAAAATAAGAGTCATAATCTCCTAAGAAAGCAATATGTATCAAAACAAAGTACCGAACCGTATTAGTACAAGATTGCCAAAGTTCTTCTCCGTCTGTGAGCTAAAAATTAAATACATCTCTCACACAAAAGGACACTATGGATAGAGGAGCCTGAATAAAAATTTCAGAAAAGAAGGCAAACAAGGAGGACTCAAAAGTGGACAAAAGTCCAAAAGCACAAAAAGTGCAAAATGGCATGGGAATGCGGAACAAACGAATATTTCTGTTTACCATATGTTACATTCCTGTGGTGTCTAGGCTAGTAGCTACTAAAGACAAAGGTAAAAAAATGAAACTCATATCCTTGGCCTCAAAAGAGTTATCTAGACTTTGAAATCTTGGTTTCCATTTTTTCCTAAATTGGACTATCATCAATGATTAAAAGTACATACATCTGCCATTTGGGAAATCCAAACATCTAGAAGAATGCAACATGTTGGTATTATCAAAACAGTCTGTTGCTCAAAGAAGAAATTGTCCAAAGATCTGTGTTCACTAGGTAGTCTCGAATTGTTGCAGCTGCGACTATTTCCTAAATTCCTAAAAAAAAATTGGACCCTCCTTTTGAATTTTTTTTTTTGGCTTAGATTTGTTTGATTTCTTTAAAGTTGTCCTGGAACTCCAGTTTTTCCACTTAAAATTGACCTTTGGGAAGTCAAATGATTAATTGACTGTGTTACCGTTGTTTTGGAGGTTAAACGAGCTAGTATCACCATCGCCCAGCCTAGAGTCTTTTGTTTATTTCTTAGAGCTTAATGTTTTGATTTTTTCGATGTTTTTGTTTTTTTCACTGTCGAGAATTTGTTGAAGATTGAGTCAGGGCGTTATTTCTCTATGCCGCCGACGTTTAGGAAGGGAAACAATGAACAATTCTTTTTCTCGCTGAATCTGTGGCCTTTATTACCTTGTGGTTTTATTGTTTAAACCTTTGACTATCGCTATCGAAACTATTTTTGACATTGATCGGAGGGCTTGTCCTTTGCATTGCCGACACTGCAGAAACGTTGAGGCTTGGATTTCATGCTGTTAGCCTTAAGAGCCTCCAATCACCGACGGGTGTTAATTTTGTCGCCGAACCATAGTAGTTTTGTTGACCACCGTTGCAGATGTCAATCAGACTATCTTCCCAATGGTTTGTGGTTTCAAGTTTCGACGCATTAGTGGTTAGTGTTCCGATCTCTGATGCATAACCATCACGATGTTAGTGCCCAAAACCGCCAACACTACGGCAGCGTTTAGCTTTGAAGCGCTGACACTGCGGAGATGTTGAGGTGTGAATCACCGACCCGTAGCGTGTAGAGATTCTGATATGGTTTTATGATCCGTGGAACCCACAATTGGTTTGTCGCCCGCCGTTGCGGATTCCTAGTGAACTATCCACCCAACGTTTAGAGATTCCGCTCACCGATAGGTTTTTTTTTCCCACCATTTCTTTTACCAAGGGTTATATATAGAAGTGGAGCATTTTTTATTATTATTATCTTTGATTGAAAATCGCATCTGCTCTAGTCCTCCTTGATCGAGTTGTACTATTGTTGCTCAGCTGTCCAGTTTTCATTCATTTGGCGTGTTGCCGTGGAGGTTTTGGGTCATCCCGCTGACTGCACAACAATTTTTCCAGGTAGGAAAACCTCGGTTTCCTTTTTCTTGATTTTTATTGGTCGTTTTAAGAACCTTGGTTTTTCCCTAGTTAGGTTTTCCCGTAGATTGTGTCGTTGTCCGTTAGAAATAATTTTTATCCTCGTGGTATGCTTATTGTTGTAAAGGCAGTCTTCTTTGGCAGTGGGGGTTTTTGAACCTGCATTTTTGAGCCATTATGTTTGTTTTATTACACTTCGAAAGATTGAAGGGTTGGTGCAGACAAGCATTACGCTGTCTGCACCACCCATTTTGGGGTTGTTCATGGCCGTCTGGGGGGGTTTCATTTTTTCGTATGCGTTTACCCTATTTTTATGGCATGGCGGGGGTTTTCAATATTTTGGTCAAGTTAGGATGTTCCGCATTGAAGAACACAGTAAAGGGTCTCGCGTTTGAGGATGAACCTTAATGATTGTGTGGTTCATGCTTTACCGGAGGAGTTAGATTAGTTCGAATGCAGTCCGAATTAAATGATGAGTTTTCTATCAGGGTTGTTTTTAGTTACAGACGATGGATTTAGAGGATTTTAGGACACAACTTGTAGGGGTTTCTTTTGCCTTGTCATTTTCTTTTATGCATTAATACTCTGTATAGTTTATTTTTAAGAATGCATATGGAAGAGGTAAATAGGTTGATACCATTTTTCTTCATTACTAAAATTCTTACTAAAAGCTCAAATGGTCTAAGAACATACTGTTTTTATGACAAGGTGACTGTTGCAGAGGAGATATGTCTAAAAGACAAAAGAAGAAGGCTCCAGTTGTGGAAGGAGAGCCAAAGGTTGAAATCATCACCAAGGTTGAATACATATATGAAGATACCAAAGCTACCACCAGGGTAGAGCCAGATTATAAATGGGGTGAAATATACAGGATGATTGTAAATCAAAATGTGCCTGATGTAGGATTTGAAGAGCTGACTATTTATGCAAATATCGAGAAATCAGCTCTTATGAAGGTAGCCACAAGACCTGAGTTGTTCCCATGCTCATAAGTGACTGGCTGGATTCTGCCTAGGGAAGATGTAACTACGATGATTCTTGAAAATACTGCTAAACAAGGATATGCTGCATACAGCCCTGCTTTTGTCTCCATGGCATATCACCTACCTCCTGCTCAGATTTACCTAATAGAAAGCTAGTTAAAAGAGACAATTATGGACCTGGTAGAAACAGTAAAAAGAATGATGATACTAGGGAAGAACTTTCGAACCAGGCCATCAAGAGAATATGATACATCCACTCTTCGGACCCCGTATAGATTTATAGTACTGATGCTAAATAGAATTTTTGGGAGAGCTCACGGAAAAAGATTCAAATTGGGATGGATACCAATTATTTTCTATGTGGCCACTCAAGGAACCATATTCAATTGGGGAAACATAGTGTCCAATAGCCTCTCATCATGCATATCTTCAGCCTTGGGAGGAGTGTCATAGAAGAAGTCAGAGTTCTACATGAGCTCTATCCTAGTTGACTGTATACTATGTACCCAGTCTTTTCCAGCCTTGAGGTGTAATTGGGATAGAGACATGACCCCGATATACACCTCATATAAATTATTTTGGGCACACAAATACCATGGCTACTACAGAGAAATATGTGAACACTTCATCATGCCATTGTACACTCTAATTTTCTTGACTGAGTGCAACTGCATGTCCGAAGAAGCGTTCAAGGTCATTGAGGAATATGGAGACTACTATTTAACTAAGGAAGGTATGTATATCAAAATGAAAGGGGGTTCTAGGGCACCTTCTCTACTCCCTAAATATGCCACTAATTATGTGCTACATAAAGAGGCAGTTAGGCAGGTATATCTTGATGGTGTGGGGATTTTTTTGTTCGAGCATAAAAAGGCAGCATTTCCTTCCATACCTTTCTGGCTAGGGAGTTATAAGTTTTCAAAAGTAAAACAGACTGCAGAATTTGTGCAGGAGCTGGAGCACTTCCATTTTGGTGAGATGAACTTTCACAGGAATGACTCCCGTAATAAGGTAGCAAAACACTGCAAAGAGGCAAACATTCATTTTTAGTATACTAACTTTTGGGACAAGGACGAAGAAACCTTTAGGAGTGCAAAGAATATGACTTCCTTAAAGAAGAGATTTAAACAGAAAATCACTACTGTGGGCGGAAAAGGCAAATCTATAAAGAAGACTAAGACAGTTGAAGAAGAAGAGGCCAGAAAGAGAGAAGAAGATTCTAGAAGGCTAGCACAAGAGGCATAAAGCTAGCTAAAGAATGAAGAAGAAGAAAGAAAGAGAGCTGCAGAGGAAGCATCAAAGAAGGAAGAGGAGGAGAGGAAGAGAAATGAAGAAGCAGAGATAAGGAAAAGACAAGATGAAAGTGAGGGTCTGAGATTAATAGGATCTAAAAAATATCAACAGACCACTGAGCAGATGGATACACCGGGGGGACATGATCATACAGATCAAGGGCTTGGACAAGATAATCCTGATCCCCAGCAGCCTGCTGCAACTTCTGGCAGCACTCAAGGGCAAGCTGTGTTTTTTGGAATGAATTTGATACCTTTCATGCAGAAAGAAGGAGAAGAGGTCCCTGATTTCAACACCATTTTTTATGACAAGGAAAAGAAAAGGATTGTTAAAAGGACCAAAAAAAAGGTTGAAACAGGAGGACAATCGGGAAAAATGATAACTGACAAGACTTTGGTGTATGGGACAGATGCAGATCCAAGATTGACAGCAAGAGCTGGGGTGGTGTTAACCCAAGCTACTAAAGATAATGTAGATAGGATGATGACAGATCTTGAGCAGTGCAAAAGGAATGCAGCTCAATTAAAATAAACATTGAAAAAAGAGAGAGATGAAGGTCATAAGTTGAAGAGGAAATTTGAGGACATGTAGAATGAGGTGAGGACTTCAAAGACAAAACTCCAAACTCTGCAAGCCAATAAGGAGGCTTTAGAAGTTTCTATAGAGAAAACATAAAAAGATGCTCAAAACAGCTTAGCAGAATTACAGAGTCTATAGCTAGAGCATCAAGTGTTGAAAAGTGAGAAAACTGACCTTCAGGTGTCTTACGAAACTCTAAGTGCAAAGAAGGTCCCGTTGCAAAACAAGGTAATTGACTTAGAATCAGAGAAGGTTGCCACTGAAGAAAGAGAGAAACAATATCAAATGCAGGTAGCAGTTTTGGAAGGACAGAATGCTTCATTGACAACATCACTGAAAGATGCTATGGAACAGAAGACAGATGTCCAACCTTTGAAGGAACATGTTCTAGCCCAAAGAAAGAAGATCCACCAACTGCAAATGAGCATTGAGGAAGAAAGGTGTAAGATTTTGCAAATAGATAGCAGACTGGAAGAGATTTTGGATACTACATATTATTTTTTGGATAGATCTCAAGAGATTCTGGAGATTCTGACAGGAAGAATAGTGTGGATAGAAACGAATGAGGAACCTCATGTGGAGCTACGAGTCAAAGATCGACAGAGTTTACAGCGGGATTATGATTTATTGGAGTTTGCAATCAATATTGCGGAAGAATTCTAGAAAACTGTAAAGAAAACAAAGGGATTATGTGTTGAATACTACAGAAGAGTGCTGGTCACATACAATAGATGCCAGGTTTTTGCAGAAAAAAGGTTGGATTCTATACCAGAACATGAGTTGTTCATAGAACATATACAGAACAGGTATCAGGAAGATGAGTAGGAGATCCAACAAGTCAAGGATATAGACGAACAGATTCTGAAGAATGCAGTGGCTCATGCAGCAGTAAGTATCCACTTACTTGAAGATCAACTGCGCCTGAGTCCGGCGAGAGTAGAAGTAATTAAGAATCATGATGCTAAGTATGAGATAAATATTTGTTTTCTTCAACCCTCTGATTTTGAAGGCATGGTAGCAGAGTTCCAAGCATGGAAAAAGTTCATAAATGACCAAGCGGGCCCCTCTTCATAAAGTGTTCTATTAAATTTTGATTTAAAATGTAATATATTGTATAAATTATGAGCACTTACTACAAGACAAAATTTTGTGATTGAAAGGTTGGGGAAGCCCAAAAGTCATTTGGGGGCAGCCCAAAGGGTTTTTCTTTTTTGTATAAATATAGGAGAGTGTAGATGTAGAAGGGACTTCTTTCCCAAGCAATTTTTGAGAGTATATTGTAAGAAGAACTACTTCCTTTTACAATAAAGAATTACAAGTTTATGTTGGATAAAGTTTGGTGGAATGTTTCAACTGCTTTGCTATGGATCAGTTGAATTTGAACTATTTCATTTTCAGCTTATGTCCATTAACTGTGAGATCGTTCTAACTCATTGCATTTATGTTTATGTTATGAATGTCTTATAGTTTATTCTGTGAAATTTCCACTGTGAGTAATGAAGGTCGTCATAAACAATAAGCTATCTTATTGTTCATATCTTTATTAATGTTCATGTGTTATGAAATAAGTAACAACTATCTGTAAATTTTCTTAATACATGCATAGAAATACATTACTCATTGATAATTGATAATCTGCTCCCTGGGGATAGGTTAGTTAGCTGTAGTTATTTTCTGGTTGTTTGTGATTTAGATGTGAGAGAGGTAAGACAAGAGGTAAGAACCTGCACATCACATTGTGACGCGCCTAGTTATCTCTATCAATTTGGATTTTTAGATAGGCACTTGCACATCATAACTTAAACACAAAAAACTAAAAATATATATGGTGGACCGGGCCGTAACCGGTAAAACCTTTTAATTTGTTACTTGACCTACGGTAGCCGGACCGTAAATCGGACATTTTCCCCATACTAAATAGTAACGGGCTAGTTGGGAACGTTTATTGGGGAGAATCCCTAACTGTTGTTACCTGCGATTTTCCAGGCCTCAACAGAATCGTAGCAGAATTTTTTTCCATATTCCCCTCAGCAAATATTCCTTCCCTTGGTAAGGGATTAATAGGTGTATCAAGATCACCTACTAGTCTGATATGGAACTCCTGGTTCTCGATCCTGCTTAAATCTGGAAGAAAATAGGATCGATGGTGAATATCCTCACAGATCTTATCTTGTCTGCACATGGCTTCCAGAATGGCTTCATCCGAAGGCAAAACCATATCTAAGCAGTCTCTAGAATGCGAAGAATTCACTACCCAAGCAAGAAGATAGGCTTCTTTCGGTTCCTTTGAGACTGTGAGAGGGACTAGAATGGGATCAACAGTGGTATGAATGATAGCTTGATAAGCTACTTCCGCTTCCGATAAGGGCACTTCAGGTTCATGGTGGGAAGGAAGAACCCAAGGATCTGTTCTATCAACAACCGTTGCTATAGACTTCCCTACACTAGTAGAACCTAGATAATTAATCGGAGTTGGAATATCAAATGTGCCCATCAATGATGCATACATTCCAGCCCCTAAGCTCTCTAAAGTAGGTTTAACCTGATCAACCAATGGTACGGTGGACTCGTTAGTTTCCATGCGGCCTTTTCGAGTAAAACTGACTTGGTCTACAATAACCAACTTCCCTTCATGTGGAAACACTACTACCCAAAATACGACCGATGCAATAGCTGACATGGCGTAAGTCCAACTTCTCCCCAAGAGCAAGTTATAGTCCAAAGGTGCATCAATCACCTCTACCTCAACAAACACTGCTTTCCTTGCCAACTTAATTTCGAAAGCCAGTAGGATATCATGTGGAAGAAATGACCTTCCATCAAAAGAAGTAAGTAGGGTGTTCGATGGAACCAGCTCTGGAGATCCAAGAGCTTTCCAACAAGACAGGGACATGACACATGTAGAAGCACCCTCATCGAAAACTGCCCTTCCAATGGTTTTTCCGCCATGGATGACATCTATCGATAAGTCTACGTGATATGGCAGGCGAATTTTGACATCAGACAAATTAAACTTCACCATGAGGCTCGATGAGCCCATACTACCTAAGGCTGCTAAGAGTGCATCTCGCTGGGCGGGACAACTCTGTAACACCTCTAAATCCAACATCACAAAAGGATTCTGGGCTCAATCTTCAATTACAAAGTAGTTTGCTACAGCCCCAGCATTGGGATTGTGCAAGGTTTTCTTGAAGACACCTTCGGTATCTTGGGCATAGGTTCGGCAGGTTTCCCAATCGTGAGAGGGTTGGAAGTTTCACCTATCGACTTACCCTTCTCCGAAGCCTCTGTTTCATAGTTCTTGTTCCTATTCTAGAGTAAAGTCTGGGATCGAACCATGTTGATATAGTTAGGTTCAGGAGCATTTGGGGTGCCCCCTGCTACATTTGATGCTGAAGCAGAATTCTGTCCTTGGGGAAAAGGATCCTTCAGGACAACTGGTTGTTGGCCTTTTAAAAGCTTCTGAGCTTGTTCCATAAGGGGACATTGATGGTTCAGGTGATCTTCATGGCACAACTTACATGGGAATTTCACCTTCTTCTTTTCTTTTCCCTCCCCATCAGCATTGTTTGTGGGTTTTTGCTTGTTTTGGTTTCCCTCACCTTTTTTCTCTTTCTTCTTTTTCCCACTGGGATGTTCATTTCCGTTCTGAGAGGATTGTGCAAAAACATTTGCATTATGGGGTGAGGGGGTAGCCTTTGCTACCTCCACCGTAGAATGTTTGACAGACAACTCATGGATTTGTTTAGCCAAAGACTCTACAGTGGGAGATTTCACAGAACCAACCACACCATCGACATGGCGTCCAGGATTAGGTTTCTCTACATTGTGCGTTGGCCTAGGTGCATCAGGGATGATTTCATATAAAATCCCAGACTGAGAATATATCAAATCTAGCTATTGGGCCCTGAGGATAGCCTCTTCCTCATTGGTCACTCCCGAAGTAGATACATCCTTAGATATATATGGCAATAGGGATTTAAGGAACCATTCTAATAAAAACTCGGGAGGAATAGTGGTTTTGATAAGCCTCTTCCGTCTTCTCCACTCTTGTATGTGATCTGAAATATGAGTGTCCTTCTCCTACTGAAAGGTAGACAACAAGTGTGTCTCGAAAATCATATCGGACAGGAAGTTGGAAGTGACTAAGGAATACATTAGCCAAGTCCCAAAAACTATCAAACGCAGCAGAAGGCAGTTCAATATACCATTTTGCTGCAGTACTGGTTAGATTTCTTTGGAACAACCTCAACCGAACAGTATCTTCGTTCAGTGAGTTGGAAGAGCGCCAAAAATGGAAAGTGGTGACATGAGTTCCTGGATCATCACCAACTTTGCCTTCGAATTTTGGGATATTCTAGGGAAGCTTGGTAGGAATGGGTGGCCAGGAGGAGCTATGTCTCACTGGGTCATTCATTAGTTTCGACAAACCTGTAAAATTTAACGTTTCCAGGAAAGGGAGCTTAGGTCTAACCGGAGCATTAAAGGTACCAGCTTTGGGATTAGAGGGACTTGCCCCCATGTTCCCATATGTGAAGGTGGGGTTGCCCCCTGCTACTAGTTGCGAAGTGGTTGGGTTGCTTTGGAAAGGATTCCATCCATAAGCCAGTGGATTGTTTATGTGCGGTGCAGTGTATGAGGTTCTAGCTGCCCCAGTTGAAACTAGGGTTTGGAACACAGCAGCAGGTATCCCTCCGCTAAAAAGAGAGAAAGGAGAGTTCATGAAAGGATCTGAAACCGGATTTTGAAAACCTTGACCATAAGGATTAGGGTTTTCGAACTGCACCCCTACATATGCGGGTGTTGGACCTACGTATGGAGTGGATGGGGGAATGTGCCCCCCATTCCAAGGAAAACCATGGACAAATGCCAAGGATCCTATAGGACCACTCTGAGTCATGTGTGCGAAGGAAGTAGGAACTAAAGGTACACTAGGAATCCTAGTGACCATACCACCAGAAGTACTTGCTAAACTTGTGGGAGTCGGTGGTTGAACCACCCAGCTAGCTAGAGTTAACGATGTAGTAGGTATACTTGTTCTAGGGGCGCCTACTGTGGGAGGTGGAACCCCTTCAGCTGGAGCGGATGAGATGGAATTAGAAGAACTTTTTCCTGCATTAGACATTAGTCTACCCAAAGGGACACCAATCACGGGTGAATTGAAAGGACGAACCTGAAGGATCACAGGATCGTTTAAGTCAGCTAGAGGTGAGTTAAAGTTCCTTGCAAACTTGTCAGCCTACAATTCTTCTATCTCAATTGTAGTTAAATTAAAATGGTTTTCCCTAAGTTCTGGTTCACCCAGAACTTCACTAACTCCTATCGGTTCGAAAGAACCATCTGTGTCTAATCTCCACCGTTGAGGGGAGGTGGAGGTTCCAATGTGATAAGTGGAAGAAGTTTTTGCAACCTTCATGACCTTCTGACAGATTGGTCCTCCATGATTGTAAATTTGACTCTTCACACCCTAAGGTCGGCTAAAACACAGACAAACCATAGAGCAATCACTACAAAATTTCCTAAATTCTCAACAATCACAAGGGATATAAGATATGCTTTCCCGAAGAAAGCTGAGAGTTACTTTTTTTGTGTCCTTGAAGAGGTTCTTAGGCACAAACAGAGGAATCACCCACCACCCTCCTACACTTTCAATAAGGGTTACCTTCCAAGCCCGTCCAAGGTGAACCAAAAATAGCCTTCCAGTTTACCTATGTGTAAACCCTAGATGTCAAAGAGACTAAAGGCTACCTTAACTATATCAATATTCTGGGGGGACAGTCGCAAGCTTGATTCGTATGCATGGGCAGGGTAGCAAATCCCAAAACTCTGTCTAGGACAGAATCGCCAGATGCGCAAAAACCTTGGTCTACGTTTTGACAAGGAATCGGAGGGTTATCTCCTTAGTCCAAGCCTCCACGCAGCCTCACGCTTAACTCCTGTTTGAGAGGAGCTTCCTAAATACTATCAACACAGAGAAGGATTTACCTATCGATTGGCCACCTACATCTGAATTTAAGTACTTGTGGGGAGTTTACACTTCTTATCCCACAAATCTAGCCTAAGCTAGTAGGTGTATGACCCTATAAAACAAAACTTACTAATAAATTTTAAATGATAGCATTCATTTTAAGGGTTGTTCTTAGTCAGAGCGTAAGTGGTGTGAATGACTATGATATTATAGACTCGATAAGAAAAGTAAAAAGGTGTATAAAATAAATTCAAAAACAAATTATAACTTCTTAAATCAAGCTTATTTTTCTTTTTGTATATATGAACTAATGAAATTACAACTAAGTAAGAGAAGAATAAGACTTATTTTTTGTAATTTTTGAGATTTTATTCAAAAATACTGAAAATTAAACTACGATATGCAATTAAAATGCAAATGTTTCCACTATTTTTTCTTCACTTTTCAAATTCTTCAAAAATTACTATGCACCTAAATGCAAAAATTCTTGAGTATGCTTGAATAATCAGGCCATAAAGCAAGCAATATGAAGTATAGCAGACTTGTAAGAACCAAATTCAACCACCTAAGAAAGAGACTTGGAAAACGCCTAGCTTGGGAAGAAACAATGAATGAAATCCACTGAAATCACTAAAAGGGCAAGTGCCAGACTGAAACTACTTGAAGGTAGTATAGAGTACATGGTATCTAAAATCCTGATCACCAATTTAGATACACAGCACTGAACCTATTACCCAAACAGGACAATCCACTTCAAATTGCTAAATGAAAGAAGACCCAAATAACAAAAAACTCAAGGGCTTACTGAAAAGAACAAAGTATGGTGTACAGGACTTTCAGGCCTACAGCAAGATGCCAACACTAGAAGACCCCAAAGCAAAGAAAAATCCAAATAAGACAGGGACAAGCAACCCTACCTAAAAATCTGTTGCTAAAAGATGTACACGACTGTCTAATAGAATAACCTGCGTACTGTACACAACTGTCCAGTATAGAAACCCACGTATACAAGTTGTTGTACACGACTGTGTAGCACAGGAACCTGTGTACACAACAAAAAAATTTCAAAAAATAAAAAGTAATATAGGCCTCTAAAACACTACTGCAAATCAAATCCAACATAGAAAACCATACACTGAATCAGAGCAAAGCCTGGGCAAGTATCTACAGGACTAACCCACAGTAGGCTGGACTCCCCAGCAGAGTCGCCAGTTCTGTTGTTCGGGATTAAGCACCCTTGTAACCTAGGGTCTAGGGTTACCAACTTACTACTAACATTGCAGACAATCTGCTTTACCAGAAAATAGGAAGAAAGTCTTGACTTACCCAATTACTGATGGTTGATCCAAGCTTGATCTTCTCCCGCTCCTCTTCTCTCCAAAGCTTCCAGGGATGCACCTCTTTCACCTGTAAAGAGAAAATTCTCCAAGTAATATCTCATGCATGTATATATAAGAGGTTAGATAAACAATATATCAAATATATAATCAAAACATTCATTAACCATGATACATGAAATAGACTCAACACAGTGTTGGAAGAAGAACTCTCTTTATTAACAATCAACAAATGAGATAAGAGTACAACCCAGCTTCTGAGACAATGAATCCTCTGCAACCAAAGGAGTGTGAGTTCTGCTTCTCCAAGACTTCTGAAGATATACCACCAGCATAACTTTGCTCTCCAATCTTCATTGATTAATACCCTCCCCAAGGCCTCTATTTATACTTTGGGAAATAAAGTGATTTCGAAGGATGGGGTGGTTGAAACGGTTGGGATAGTTAATGATTAGGGCCCAACTAATCTCAATTAATCATGTTTTATATTTTTTAAGGTCGAACTAAGGTGTACGCGACTATTGATATAGGCAACCTGCGTATGACACGCGAGTTGCTCAAAGGAAACCCGCGTACATTGATGTACACGAGCTGCAATGCAGATAGTCACGTACAGTACACAAGTTGCAATGGAGATAGTCACGTACGCAACTCAACACTTGGAAAAATTATATAGCAAGCTGGTTTAAGGGTAAATGCATCCCAATTCATGCCCATCTATAGTGTTTTGGAAAACTTCAATCCTAATATGTCCTTTTGTATACCAACATAAAGAATGTCGGCACTCGGACGGAGAAGTGCCATTTGGGTTGATAACACTACCATGCTCTAGATTTTCAAGAAGGATATCTCTCCATAGTCTTATTTTTCACAGAAGTTATTTGATGACAAAATTAACAACCTGCCAAAACATGGGTTCAAGTTGCTTTTACACCAAAGTAGCAAATATGCCTAAGTGGCCTCAGGGAAATTCCCGCCATAGCTTGTGGGTTGAAGAAAATTACTGCACCATATGGTCATCGTGTAGATGGGTGTTTTGTCTACTTGACCACATCTTCACATTGACTTGAAAGTGCCTGAGGAAGAAGTTATGGATCTGCCAAAATAGGGTTTCAAGATCAACTTTGGAGAAAGTCCTGAAAATGACTAAGTGTTGGAAAACTGGCTCAGGTGGCCTTGGAAAAATTCCAGCCATACCTAATGGGTGAATGATAAAACTAATTTGAAACTACCATACTCTATCTTGTCAAGAAGGATATCTCTCCATGGTCTTAGTTTTCACAGAAGGTGTTTGATGGCAAAATTAGCAGCCTGCCAAAACAGGGGTTAAAGAAAATACCTTGTTAAGAAAAATGTGTTTATGGCCTTATGAACTTGGATAATGCGAACTCTCGGCTGCAATATGGATATGTGAACTCTCAGCTGAACAATGGATTTGCGAACTCTCAGTTGAACAATAGATTTGCAAACTCTCAGCTGAAATCTAGATATGCAGGTCTCGATTGAGAAATTGTGGAAAACTATCTCGGTCGAGAGATTATATAAACAACTCTCAGCCGAGCATTTGTGGAATCTCGTCGAAATCACGAGCATTTAATGTGTCAGACCCTAAAAGATTCTCGGGGCATTATGTGACAAAACTCTCGGCCGAGACATGTTTTAAACTTTTTGACGAGAGTTTAAAACAATTTTCGACTGCCAGTTTTAATTAACTATGGGTTAATTTTTGAGTGAAAATAACTCTCGCCCGAGATATTTTAAATTTCTCGGCCGATAGTTTATGGTCAACAATTCCAGCATCATTTCTGCATTTTTTAGAAATGTGTCACTTTAACAAGGTCGAAGCACTACAAAAAATGAGAATTACTTGTCGGAGTTTATACTAGTAGATTCATCATTCAATCTACTTTCTCATGATATAAATTTTTTTTAATTTCATTTAGGGTTTCTATTTCTTACTATTTTTTTTCTAAACTTTATCATTAAAAAATTTAGTGACTTAAAAATCAGTGACAATGAAAATTCAATATCATCTCAATGACGAAGCCAAACAATATAAAAAATCACAAGGATGATCCTTGTAGTGTCCTCTTCAAAGGGGTTCTTTTATTTATTTTTACAAGATTCACACTTGAAAGAAAATAAAAGACAAAAACATATGTCAATAAGGAACCATTTTTGTACATATGTTATTTCGATAAATAATAAAAGTAGTGTACAAGTCTGAAAATCCTCAACATATAGTCCATGCACAAGTGCAATCTATGTAGATTATGAGTATACATTTCATTTCCCTAAAATGAATAACTATCTCTAAGAAAAATGTGGTGCACATAGGTCACTCATTATTCATACTTAAAGCTTTAAAGTATATGTCATTGGTGGATGTCAAATTCTCCCCACTATACATCGATAATTCTTTTTTTAAATATGAGTACGTAGCTAATTCAATTCTCTAAAACATTTGTGTTTACTTCAAGGTGAAATTCCTAAGGGAGATATCGTTTTGGATGGGTTGAAGTTGAAAAACATAAAATTTTGCAGTTTGTTTTGTCAAAAAACAAGCAAAAGTGTTTCCCAACTTCATGTTTTCACCCTAAAAAATGATAAAGGAGCTATGTTTGAAGAAACCTGGAAGAAAACATAAAGACCCATTGACCATACATGTTTTAGTCCAACTGTCTGATTATATATCAGATCAGTCGTTAGTCCCAAAATTTGCAAATCTTGGAAATCCTATTTTAACTGTGTCCATTAATAATGTCTCCATAGAGAATGATTTGATTGATTTGGGAGCACTGATTAACATTATGTCCATGACTACTTTGCAAGCATTATAATTACATAATATGCTCAAACCTACTCCTACAATTTTGGAACTAGCAGATAAGAGTACCGTAAAACCTGTAGGGCGCTAGATGGCATTATGGTTACTGTGGGCTCCTCGGAATAGACTTCTTAGTTCTTCAAACCAAATACCCTGTCAAGGAACATCCAATTATCTTAGGAAGACCTTGGTTGGTGACTACTAATTATTTTATAGGTTGTAGAGAAGGGATCTTAACTATATCAAATGACACTTCTTTGCAAAACCTTACTATGTATCCACCATCTCAACCAGTAGCAGAAAATATGTTATGGTTAGAAATCTCATATGGGGACGAGGAAATTTAACAACCTTTATTGTCTATCATTCAATCTAGAGGGTTAGAAGATAAAACTGAGGATAACATTTTAGATCAGTTTATTTATACCATTACTAGTATTGAATTTCCTCGGTCCTTTTCTGAATTTGATTATTTCCTCACAGAAGATTTTCAAGAACATTTTGATCCATTAAATGTATCTGCATCTCTAGTCCTCTTTGTGGATGAGAAAGTTTAAGCTTTCACAATTCCAATTGAAGTCAGTCATGGGAAGTGTTAAATTATTAATGCTAGCTGGTTAAGTCAAGACTAATAGGACCAGTTAGTCCATGTATTGCAAGCACAGTCCGGAGCATTTTCTTGGACATATAAGGATATGGGGGGAATACATCCTGACACATGTATTCATCATATTTATACTCAGGAGAATATTCGTTCTATTAGACAACCCCAGAGGAGAATGAATCCTGCTCTTAAAAACATTGTGAAGGATGAACTCCAAAAATTAGTTGATGCAAATTTCATTTATCCCATTTCTGATGGCAAATGGGTCTCCCCTCTAGTATTTTTCCCCAAAAAGGGAGGGAAATGGAGAATACATGTTTATTTATGAGAGATTAACAAGGAAACCTTGAGAGATTATTTTCCCCTCCCCTTTATAGATCAGGTCTTAGAAATCTTGTCCGTAAAACAATATTCTTCATTTCTTGATGGCTATAGTGGATATAATCAGATAAGGATAGCCCCTAAGGACCAGTAGAAAACTACTTTTACCTATCCGCGAGGGATATATGTCTACAAGGTATTACCCTTTGGACTTTGTAATGCCCCTGCTACTTTTCAAAGGTAATTTTTAGGAATTATGGCTGACCTTATTCATGATTGCGTGGAAGTCTACATGGATGACTTTACGGTTTATGGAAATGATTTTGAAGAATCCCTTAACAATCTGGAAAAAGTATTAATTAGGTGTCAAGAAACAAATCTTGCCTTGAGTTATGAAAAAATAAGATGTTATTAATTGAGGGCATAGTTCTAGGACATCATATTTCCTCTAAGGGTATTAAAGTTGACCCTACTAAAATCGAAATCATTACCAGTCTTCCTCCCCCTAAGAAAAAAATGGAAGTTAGAAGTTTTTTGGGACATGCGGGTTACTACTGTAGTTTCATTGCAAACTTTACCAAGATAGCACCCCCATTATTCAAATTACTGGTTAAGGATGTTGATTTTTGTTGGGATCAATACTGCCAACTTTCTTTTTTGAAACCCTTAAGGTAGAATTATCTTTGGCACTAGTTCTAAGGGGACAAAACTGGTCACTGCCTTTTCATATATATATTGATGCATATGACACTGTCCTAGGGGGGGTTCTTAGACAAAAGGATATTCAAGATTACTACTAACACCAACATAATTGAACTACACTGTGATTGAAAAGAATTATTAGCAGTAGTTCATGCTATTAATAAGTTTAGACACGACATCACTAGTTATGATGGTTTTTTTCATACTGATCATTCTGTTATTAAGTTTTTAATGAATAAATATATAACTAGTGGCAAAGTTACTCGATATATTTCATTGCTACAAGAATTTAACATCACAATTATTGATAAGCCTAGGAAAGAAAATTTAGTTGCAGATTTCATTTCTCGACTCACTCATGATAATCAAAATATCCATGTAGATGATGATTTTCTTGATGAACATTTGTTTGTTGTTGTTGTTAAAGTACCATGGTTTGCAGACATAGCCAATTATCTGGTCACAGGTAAGGTACCGGTTCAATTTCCATCACAAGAAAAGCGAAGAATTATCCAAAAAAGTGCCAATTACTCATGGTTAGGTAATGATCTTTTCCTCAAGGGTCCAGATCTAATTATTCGAAGATGTGTAAGAGAAGATGAGATGTATGATATCCTTCAAGCCTGCCATGATGGGCCTTGTTGAGGTCATTTTTCAGATAAACACACAACCTACAGAGTGTTACACCAGGGATACTATTGGCCCACACTCTTTAAGGATGTTGCAAAGTATGTAAAGAGTTATGACAATTGACAATGGATGGGGAGACCTACAACCGCTAATGAAATGCCTTTGCAAACCCAAGTAATGATTGAACCATTTGAAAAGTGGGGGTTAGAATTTGTTGGACCAATCTCACCAATGTAACGAAAGAAGAAGTATATATTAGTTTGTACCAATTATGTGACTAAATGGTTAGAAGTGAAAGCTCTATTAAGGGCTACTGAAAAATCAGTCATAGAATTTATTTATAAAGACATTTTCACTCGTTTTGATGTTCCTCGTGAGATTTTGATTGACAATGGAGCACAATTTGTTTCTAAATATATGAAAGAATTGACTGAACAATATGGGATTAAACATTGTAAGTCCTCTACATACCACCCCCAAGCCAATGGTCAGGTAAAGTCAACAAATAAAGTGCTAGAATCCATCCTTAGCAAGACAATACAAATGCATCATAAGGACTAGGCATATATACTTCTAGAAGCTTTATGGGCCTACAGGACTACATGGAGGAATACTACATGACATACCCTATATGAACTCATTTATGGAAAGCAAGCGTTGCTTCCTATATAATTCCAAGTAAAAACTTTCTCAACTGCTGCACAGCTAGGACTAAACTTGGATGACGCCCAAAAACAAAGGCTGGAGCAGTTAAATGAACTGGACCGTAGATCATACAAGATGTTTTTCAAATAACTATTTTAATTCAGAATTAGAGGGTTAGGTGGCATAATAAGTTGTTGAAGCGAAAGGTTTTCAAGAAAGTGATTGGGCTCTATTGTTTGATTCAAGATTTAAAAACTTCAAAGGTAAACTCACAACCAGATCGATGGGACCATATGAAATCATAACTGTTCTTTATAATGGTTCTGTAAAAATAAGAACAGTTGATAATGAATAGGTAACCTTTGTGGTAAATGGACATTGGATACAAGTATATAATAAACCTACCACTAAGCAGGAATTCATTCATGGCTTGACTCACCAATCTAATTTGGAGTTGGTACGTGAAGAAGCAACTCCTTCACCTCCCTCCTCTTGAATGATGTTTGATTGAAATTTTATTTGTATATATGTACAAAAGCATGTTTATTTTTATTTTTATTAGGTTCTCTTCAAGTTTTGCTGGTATTTTCTATTTATAGGAACAACCCAGAATACTTAAAAAAGGGAAGTTATGATATTTCCTTTGATCCTTTATGAAAAGGATGATTTTTCTGAAACTTTTCCAACGTAATCAGATTTAGGGAAGATACTTAAAATCTTTTTATTAGTTTTACTGGGTTGTTAAATTTATGTTTTAAGGAAATTCTTTTATTATATATTTAGAGGCCTATTGTTCTAAATTACATAAGATTTATACTTCTTTGTTTATACATATTTTCTACTGGCTAGTTTTGCCTGAAGTAGTTTAACTCATGAAACCACAAGTACACTGGTATATTTTGACTTGGTTTTACACTTGATTGAGCAAGCTCTTTTATAAATAGTAATGGATGAGCTCATTGAATTATTATTCTGGGAGACACCACAAGAAGCTTAGAGGAATATGGTTGTCAAGACTTAAGAATCTTTTGATTATTATACATTGGATTTAATACAAATAATTGTAACCTCTCCATTTAATTAGTATAATTACAAGAGTTAATTGTTCATGCAACCAACCTTTACAAGCATTGTTCAAGGAAATTATTCCAACCAATACCATCCCTCTCCAGTAGAAAGGTTTTCATAGTTTCTCCCCCATTCATCTCTAAAGAAGCAAATTATAAATCTTATATTTAAGGTGAATTTGGAATAAGAGCCTCTGATAGAAAAAGGGCATAAGAGGTTAACCCGTCGGGATGTTGAACAGGACTGCTGGCAGTGGGTACTGACCTGTTGTATGACCAGGAAAACCCATTAGGGTACTAAACATGCTTGTTGGAAATGGGGCATACTGCATGGGGAAGAGATTTCTTGGATATTATAGCTACCCCATCGGAGTCTTGAACAGGCTCGTTGGAAATGGGTTCTAACTTCAGTATCTATTATGATGCTTTATCCATACTTGTTTGTATGAATGAGGTACTCCTGTAAGAATTAAAAAGATATGTCAAGTTAAAATTAAAATTAATGACTCTTATTTAATAGCCATGGGATAATCTTCTTAAGATGATTTAAGTCTCTACTCCCTGATTCTTACTATACAGGAGGGTTACACCTCTAGAGTGTACTAATGTTTAATGATTCAATGGACTTAACCGTGAACCTTATCTTTATTACTTAAACATTCTTGTGTAGAGATGGATCAAATTTTCTGGTATTTTATGGATCTCATTTAGTGGAACTCTTGTTTAAGCAAGACATACCATTTTATGATGAATTTTTGTATAAATAAAGAAAAGTAAATCTGCATATGTAAGTCAAAATTTTAGGATGAGATTGATAAATGTTAGGTTCCTTTTTAATCTGTTTTCATTTTGATACTGGTATGAAATCTGTTGATCAATTATCTTTTTGTTTATGACCAGTGGCATAAGTACAAGTTGGATCTCATTATGAAAAGGACATGTTGGATGAGGGAGAAGAATATCTGAAGTTGGAAGTAAAAAGGATGAAGTATTGGATGGAGTACCAGAAGAAGTGTTAGATAAGGTGCTTGATGGAGTGCTGGTAAATCTAGAGACTGCATAGGTAAAATTACTAAGGTAACTTTGGTCAATTAATAACTGTTGAAATCCAAATTTGTTTCATAGATATTATTAATCAACACCCACATTCACCTGCATCCTTCATGAATATAGATATGTTAATTTATTTTGGATTGGTTATTGTATTGGTTCTCAAATGAACGATTGTTCCCTTCACTAGACCTTCTATTACACTAGAAAAGAATATATGATTGACCTAACTCATTTTTTTATATATTATTATAAAATGATCAATGTCCAAAACTTTGATTTGGACAATGTTCTATGTTTAGTATTCAGTTCATTATAGAGTGTAGGTATTAAGTCTAGTTTATTTTGCAACAAATACTTAAGTGCCCAAGTTGATTAAATGGAATTAACATTAAGTAAATATATAAATCATTCATTTCCAAACATCATTTTGGCACTTAATTAATTGGTTCAGCTTCCAATTCAAAATATCTTATCATATTGGCGACTTTCGCAAGGGTTTGATGGGACATTCCAGATCTTCATATAGCTCGAACTCTTTGTTAAATCTCTTTAAACTATAACACAGTACACCTTTACGTTTGGGTATAATCTTCTCCATATCTTTAATACCTCCTTTAAATTGTTTTATGTGTTATAGTGCAGCTTATGAATTTATGGTAACGTTTTGATAAGTAAAATATGTCTTCGTTCCATAAACTCGATTTAAATTTATTCTATACTTTGTTTGATGCATTTATCACCTTGGATTAAACTTTAACCACTTATTTTTGTCCAATTTTCCTAATTATGAATTGATCTCTATTAATCCATCATTAATAAAGCATAATGCATGTCTCAACGTGTGTCCTTAAGTGGGCGATAATTATCTTTTGCGGAGTTTAAAGAAAATGATGGAACCATTTCTCATCTCATCATTTTTGGTTCCTTCCACCTCGTTGATATTGTGCTCTTCGAAAGCCATTTATGGTAATAATGGTTAAACCCTGGCAGGGAAGTAGAGGGGAGGGGGTTGTTTTGGTGCATTTTTTCTTCCATCCCTTGCATATTTACAGTCACTTTGTTTCATTCCTTTTCTACACCGCCACCTTGATAAATTTCCATGAGCCTACTTCCTTCTCTGATCTCTTAACCCTACCATAATTCTGGGAATGTCGTGAATTATTCATCAGAGCTAGGTGGAACCCATTTCTAACCACTCTCTCAGGACACGACGGTGAGGTTTCACTATAGTTTTCCCTTAGGTTTTATGGCAATTGAGCAGGAGTAGGGTCGTTATAATTTCATGTTACAGAGGAATCTGTTGCTCATGGCACAGGTCTCCCTCGGACTGGTCATCACTGGTTCAATAAATACAAGCTATCGCAACAGAGCTACAAGTCTGTCTTCAAATAGGATTTTTTTACGGTGAAAGGAGAGAAAGGGTTTGTGAAGAATTGGTTCCTAAATGAATTTTTGAGCCCACTAATGGTTATCGGTAGGATCATTACTTGCAAAGGTAGGTTCTCCACCTTTAAGACCTATCATTTTCGATTGTTGCCTCACTTTGAAATGGGGAAGCTTATTAATTTCCCTTTCTATTTTTGGAAAATCCCAAGTAAGATGGTTTCCCAAGTTAGGAATAACACAAAGAATCCTGCCCATAGTCTTTAGCATTATGACCTTATGAAAATGTTGATTCTACCTGAATTGAGGAAGAAAAAACAAAGTTGGGAGCAATTTCTCCATATTCTCCCTAATCCACATGTTGTCTTCCCAGTTGAAACCCCACCTGCCTCTAATCATCCCATTCAGTCGTCATCTATGAATTTAGATAAGAAATTATAGAAAACACCAGAGTCTCATGCTGACAGTCATGACCATAAAGGAAAAGATAAGGGCCAAAAGCAGGAAGGGAAAATTGATCCTAAGAAGAAATAGAAAATAGATGTCCAACCTGGGAATCTTCCCTCCTTTACCAAGCAAGATCAGAAGGGGGTAAAAACATTAAAAGGATCTAACAATCGGCCTTCTTGTCTATTTACTCGCAACATGGCTACCAAAACAACATCCCATGGGAACATTGTTGAAACTCCTTTTGATCTTGCTCTTGTTCAAATTTCATCGCCTACTCCTCGTCTCAAAAAGAAATCCCTTCGTCTAGTCCATCCCAACATGTCTCTTCATCCCCTCTATCTTCGTTACACTCTGTCAATGAATATTACCTACCTATACATTCTTCTTACGATCCTTTGCATACACAAACTCCTACAACTCCAATCCCGAATCCTTCAACCATTCCTTTCAAGCTATCTGCAAATAATTATTTCCAAAAGAGGAATGTTCATCTCACTAGGGAAGTTCAGAAGTATGCCCTTCTCACTCGACATCTTAAGAAAGAAAATGGGATTCTGAAGGCTAAAGTTGCGTCGTTGCAAAATTTGGTTGATGATATGGTGGGGTCCAAACAGAGCTTGAGAAGACAATTGAAGAAAAAGGAACAACAACTAGAAGAGATCATGAAAAGCTCAACCAAAACCAGTACCTTCTTCTCCACAAGTGCACGTGTTGGCAATGCCCTGGGGTTCTGACTTAGGTCATGTCACCAATTTTGAGTACCTGTTTTGTTTCCTTGCATTGGGACATGCAAGATCCTTGGTGTGGGGGAGATGATGGCTCCTTATTTTGCCCATATTTTGTCTATACATCGGATAAGTAACCAAGCCTTTTAATTGAATTTCTTCATGTTTATCATTTATCTAAGCATCATTTGCATAAGTTTTGAAGGCTATTCCATGAAGTTTGTAACAAGGTATATTTTTCCTATTATTCCATCTCTTTTTATTCATTTTTAAAACATAAATTTAAAGAATGCACCTAATGAATAATTATTTGGGATATAGGATCTTTGGTTATTATGCAGATCTCTCACGCTAATCCTGCACCTGATCCAGTACCCTATCGTACACCTAATCTGGTACCTGATTCGGTACTTGATCTGGTAGCCAATTTGGCACCTAATCTGGCACCTAATATAGCACCGGTGAAATAAAGTGACACGCGTTCAAAATCAGGGAAGGCTCGAGTTAGGTCTCATTTATGGTTTTGTCATATGGTACCCATGAAGACTAGATGCTAGCAATTGTTATTCAAATCTCTTGAAGAGATACGACCCTTGCTATCGACAATATGAAGATTTGTAGCAGAAGATGTGGGAGAATTAACATGATTTAGCACATGTTTGTTTAATGAAAGGAATATGTTTCCATCTGCTATTTTTCATAGCTATTATAACTATTTTTAAGGGTCGACCCTTTCATTGGTCGACCTGTAATGTAGCCTATAAATACCTGTTACCAGCTTCAAAAGAGACATGGTGAAATTACTGTCTGATACATTTTCAAACTATTAATCAAATCCTATGCTTTTTTTAAGTTTTTAATTCTTGGTTGAGCAGCGTTTGGAGGGGGGGGCACCTTCAATCGATGTTGGTATATATCTTTTGTGAATATCTTCATTTACTCGCACCAATGTAATAATTTTCCTTATATGTTGTTTGTTCATATGATTGCTTCTGATTTACCCATTTTTATCAGTGATTTCAGAGATAGGGATTGGGTAGGAAAGGCTCGAAAGATTTGTGTTAGCTAATGATTTGTAGAACACTGTGAGATATTTAAGATTTCATGAGATTTATTTTATTATGCTTTGTTTGCATTAATATGGCTCACCTGTATATTCAAATTTATTCATAGACTCAGTTGGTTAATCTTGAGTTTCATATTTGCAAATAGAATAAAGAGTAAAATCATGAGGCTATTCTAGGTTAGAGTTCCTTCTATTTTAATAAATAGGTCATGTTGTAGAGACAGTTTGCTTAGATTAGTGAATTCTGACCAAAATCTGTAATGTAATGATTTTTAACTTTAAGCATTGTCGGTGTATGGATTTATTGTGCTTAGTCATGTAAAATCTTAGATTCTGTTGGAAATTTTGATAAATTAAGAAATTTACAACTTGTTAGAATTTGAAGTTATAGATCTTTCTTCAGTTAGTGTTTCCTAGTTTATGTTTTTTTATCAATGAGAAAATAATTTTCTTTCACATGCATTTCCATTTTATCTTAAACCGAACAGTAAAGAGATTTCAATTAGAGTAGATCGTGAGACTATTTTAGGATTTAGTAATAGTTTGTGTGGGTAGGTTAAGTTCTTTTATCAAGTTTAGTAGAAGTGTAGATTGGCTAATGATTTGATTTTTAGGTTTAAAATATGGGAGTGATTGTGTGGATCTAACTCTTTTATACTTATTTAAGAATAGAATTCTATTAGAAAACATTTATCCTTAACATATTCAATGAGAAATAATGCTATTGTAAGTTTTGGGAAGTTTGACAATCTCATTTTGTGTGAATTTGAAAACAAGATTAGATCTGAAATAGGTTTCTTTTGATATCCAAATAGCTTGGTTTACGACTCTATTGTGAGTTAGGCCAATTCATTGCATGAATGAGTTATGATTACTTTAGATATCTTGTATTAGAAAGATAAGACTAGTAGCAATTTTGTTTTCTTGGATTAAAGACCAAAGTAGTCTTGTTATATCAAAGCTAAAGTAGGTTAAGAGTAGTTGTCTTTCCAAGAATTGTAATTGGTTCTGGATTCTTTCCTTTGATCTTTGATTACATAGGATAAGTGATTTGAGGGTGAATATTTCTGTGGGTTAGATTTTAATATTTTTTCAGTGTTTATTGATTAAGTGAATAAATAGTGTAGTATGGATTGTGATTCTTTTGGCATTGATAGGAATTGATTAGAGTAAAGTTATAATTTGGTGAAATTATCATAGGGCCTCAACTTAGATTGTCTTACCTTGCACAACCATTGTAGCAACTCAAAGTTTACTTACCTTCATTGATAATTGAATTAAAGGTAAATTCATTGGTTATATGTTTTACCTGACAAAGATCTCCATATCTATTATCTGTCAAACAAGGACCGCTCGAAATTGATCTAACTAAATTGTTGCGATAGTATTGAGTTGGTTGTTTTTGAAAAATTTCTTGTGCCCACAAGGTGAGACAATGGGATTGACTCTCTCATTCCTAGAGGTTGTTCTTTTATTTTTAAACGAAGTACTATCTAAAGAGAAATATATCGAGCTAAAAAATGAGAGTCCCCATCTTTTCATACTAATCTGTAAGTAAGAAAAAATTATTGAGGAGACTCAACTTTACGTCTCTCTCCTTCAAGTATAGATATGACAATTTGTTATACTAGAAAATGCAGAGATAACATTATATTGCAACACCATTAGGATTTCCTCAAAGAGAAAATACAATAATTAATTAGAATCGAATATTTCTCAGAGAAAGATCGTTTCTTATTCAAAATCGACATTAAAAAAAAATCGGTGTGGAACACTTGTAGGGATGTGCAATAGTCCCAAGTTGTTGAATCAAAATCGCCATTAAAAATCAATGTGGAACACTAGTAGGGCCATGAGGTGATAAGTAATGGGTGTAAGGTGATACGTCACCGTTAGTGACCATTAATAAAATTTAATTTGAAAAGGGCCACACTATAATGCTTATGTTAAGGAATGAACATTATATTAAATCAGTGAACGTAATGTCAATTGGGACTCCCCAGGAGAGTTGGTGGAATGGATACCACTCAAACATGGTGCCAAGGAAAAAAAGAGTGCTTCTCTTGAAGGTCTTAAGGAATGGCAACTAGATCTTTTACCAACTTCTTTGCAGGTATTGGATGGTCAACTTTATTTTGTTGTCCGAACTAAAACCTAAATTTTTATTGTGATCTCCTTTACTTAATGTAAATGCCCTACGAAATCCCCAATAGGGTTGATCAATCTTGGATAATCGTTTCATGTATCTGATAATAGTGCTACCTAGTACCAATCTTGATTAGGTAGCTTATCCAGTAAAAAATCATAGTATATGGGACATCGATTGGTTGAATTTTTTTGCCATGGAAGAAATATTTTGGTTCTTCTATGTAGGATATGAATTGATCAAATGTTGTAGCATCCTCTATTATGATTGAGATTCTAGTCATCAATGCCAAAATCCATCTTGCTTGTCTATGGTTAAACAAATATTCAATATTTCTTGACCTGCTCCAATATTTTGGCTCTCAATGGGCTGATGAATAACCCGAGGAAGCCTTATGCATGCGGAGTCAAGTCTGTGTATGAGAAAAAGACAAATAGACTGAAGGTATATGACAATATCCCAAAGGGAGCAATGATTGCATCCTTGCTTAGTAATTGCAAATTAAAGTTCACTATCTGGATTCTCATTCCCCATATATTTACACTAAGTATTTACACCTAATGATGTAAACGTTGAAAAAAGTTAAATATTACTAATTACTCCATACTTTTGTGATAACTAAACATTCCAAATTATTTTAAGCTCTTAACTCAAGATTGTTTCACATCTAAATGTGAAGCCTTTAGTTTTAACAAAACTCACACCCCATTAATTATTGTTCAACGTCGGCAAGCTTCACAATGCATATTATGCCATGTCAATCCACTACAATGGAACATTGCCTTCTGTCTTTGGCTTTGAACTTGCTGTCATCATATCATGCAACCAAAAGTTTCATAATAATAATCCTAGTTGGGTATCCATTTAAGAATTAAAAAATGATTAATAAACTACATGCAGAAGTGACTTGTTGATCCCACATTGTATTGCTTGGACTCTCAATACCATCACCCAAAACAACCAGCTGCATATATTGATTCACAATGGAGAATGCTCAGCAAGGAATTTCATGTCTTTTCTTTGGTTCATCTGTATTTTCCACCTTAAAACTAGTCGTTGGTAAATGCAGGGTCTCACTCCGCCCTATATTGCAACAATCTTTTGTTGGGAACGGTGCAAGAAATCAAAAACAAACATACGCTACCTGAAGTCTTCTTAATTCATTAATTGTTGGACGGGAGGGTATATTGATGGATAGACACGAGATTGGAGTGATGGCTGTCAGATTTCGATAATGTTCAAGCAGACTTCTTTTAGTTTGGGGATGGAGGATTTGAAGAGAGTATATATGTTGACGAATGTTGCATGATACCATGCCTTAACCCTTTTTTGTGCTTTGCTTATTGGCTGGAAGGAAAGGAGGCTTGCGTTTCACAGTAGAAAACTGGAATTCACTAGTTCTGTAAGTTTTGCAGCTTCACCCTTGATTCTTTCAGTGTCTAATTGACCTTCTTGATCTTAAAAACTAACCCACAAGAAGCCATCTATCTACATAAATATCCCTTTACTTATCTACCAGAGGATATACTTATTATAATCTATTATGGCCTCACACTTATACTTATATCCCTAGTAGGCGCTACTACAAATGAGGGATACTCCTACTTATTCTTTTCTTTTTGGACTACCAAACACCCTTATCTACTGACTACACTTAGGGATTGTACGTGGTGCTTGGGCAGGCACTTTGAGTATTGCTATGTACTTTACCTTACCGGATTACTTAAGTTGACGACCTAACCTGTCATGTTTACTTTACCACTCCGTCCCTCACTATACTTATTAGTGGATGGATGGATGGTCATTAGCCGAGGACTTTTCTTTTAGTAACATGCGCATCTCTTGCGGGGATGGGCCCGAGAGAGAGGGGGTTGTTTCCCTTTTGCCTATATTGTTTAACTGCTGGATGGATTGGGATATTATGGTACATCAGAGAACCTAGTTGGATGATGGACAGGCTTATGACTGCTGCTAGGAGATGCTTTGTTTATAACACTCGCCTTTAGAAATCTTAGGAGGGACGTACGGTACAGCAGCTAGAAAACCGGGCGGAATAAGAGCATGAAACAGCCTTACCTTTACCTATTAACTTATGTGTTTATTATATAACTGTGCACCGGGGGTATGTATAGTGAGCTGCCATGCGGTGGAGCTATGTATTGTAGGGTAGCTATCTCCCGGTTATGATAGGTAGGGTAAGGAGGATGCGGGGTGTATGACTTGCAGGGTTCTGTTCAGTATAGTAAAATGAGGGAATAGAGTGGTATTCGGTATCTAATGAGGTAATCTAATAGTAAAACACTCATAAGGGGTTGGGTACCGCGTATTTAAGGGGTTGGGTAGGTGAGTCTTGGTGAGCTATTGGGCTTGGTGAGGTAGGTGGATAAAGGCAAAAGGCTTCTGTCAAAAGGCTCCTGGTTAATAGCTACTTCCTTCTGTTGTACTTGTTGGACTCGGCTTCTTCCGTTGAAAGGCAAAAGATTACAAGGTTGAAGGCTTTCTGTTCCTGGTGAATGGGTTCTGGCAAAAGGTTGAAGGTGAGGCTCAAGGTTAAAGGGTAAAGGATTATATCTGTTGGGCTGGGCTAAAGGCTAATGGCTTCTGGCTTCTTCTGTTGCAAGGTTCAAGGAAGGCTCCTTCCCGGTTCAAGGCAAAAGGCTAAAGGGGCTTGGTGGAATAGGCTTCTGTCGGGCTTGGTTGGCTAAAGAGAGTAGAGCTGGAAGAAAGGGAAAGGAGAATTCATTATAGAGAAGAGAGAGAAACAGGCACACTGCGCGAAATAATGGCATAATCTCATATATAATAGGATCTATTATTCTTATTTCTAAGAAGGGAATAGAAGTGAAGTTAAAGAGTGGTACTGACTTAAGCTGTAGTTATAATTGAAAGAGAACTTCATTTAGTTCTTCTGTGTAGTGCTGCTGTTGTACTTCATAAACTGTAGTTAAGCTGTTTGAGTCCAGTCCGTACCGATGCAATTAGTAGTTCAATCTGTAATGACTGTTCAATCTGTAGTTCAATCTCTTCACTTAAGCTGTTACCCAACCTACAAGGCATACATAGCATATATCATATACATTGAGCATATCCAGTATAGCATAGAAAATACAGTATTGAAAGTACAGGAACGCGTTAGCATTTTCAATAATGGAATAATCTCATATATATATAATGATATAGATAGATAGCATCAACCCCCGAACAAAGTGGAAGTCAACGAACCAACTGGGTAAGTTGTGATTTTGTTCTATTTTCTTCCTTCCCCTGTCGGGAAAGAGCTACGCACCTTGGTAGACTTCATTGCATCATACTTTACATAGTTTTAAATCTAATCATCTAGTTCAGGTGTAGCATTGCCGTTGACAATTTTGGTCATGAATGCCTCTCGACCCATCCCACGAAAACTATTTGATAGCCTGTATGTTGTCCTTGTCAATTTTGATCTGGCTGTCTAACCAAATTCATCGTATATGTGTATGAGACAACAAAAACTGCATACACTTAATCACTGCCACAAAGGTACCAAAACAAGAAGCCTCCAACAAACTCATGAGTCTGGATTGTCATAGAGGCTTGAGGCCAACAGTCGAGCCTTTATTGACCCTCCTGGGGCATCTTAGTATGTGAATTCTATGAATAGCACAGGGTTATGAATGTCCTAGTTGACGATCTACACCTGCTCGACATATCCCTTGATGTGCTCATTCTTATCCACAAATTGTACCAATGGATCAAATAGGTCTTATGGATAGAATGAGTCTTTGGGATCGATGATGGGTCATTTTGTCCGTATGGCTTATTCTTATTAATCCCACAGCCGCACTACCAACCCCTCTGTAAGTGGTTTTCACTCAAGGTATCCTTCGTACACTCAAATACTATCTTTCCCACAATAGCACTGCAACTGAACTTCTTCTGTTTGAAACCCCCTGCTTTCATGAGTCCCCTCATAATCGACTGACTCGTAAGCTATCTTTAGAGACACACCTCCTAACAATAATGGACCATGCCACAGAGGTTCAACATTGACTGCGCCCAACAACTTATGATTTAATTCGAGGTCAAGTGCCAAATCTATTGTTTATAAGATCCTCTTCCTATTGTTGCCTCAGTATTACTCAAAGTGACTTCCCCCCGCTCTTACCCACCCCTGAATAACTGCCCTGACTCTGACCTTCCGCTCCAGTCTATGCCTACTTTATTTATTTCTGCTGGAAAGCAACGTTGTTTTTCTCCTCGGAGCTGATTGCCTTATTTCCTGGCCTGGTATCACTGCTGCCTTCCTTTCAATCAATCCGGATCGTGAGAGTCGACAAAGCACACTCACTCAGTGACGGAGAAGCTAACAAAATGGATGGTGTTCTCATCTCCTTTATCCCCATTCTCCCTTTTCCCATTCTCCTTTTTAAATCATAGCGGGGCTGGGTCAGGGGCTGCTGCTCGCTGGCTGGGGTAATGCCCTGCCCTAGCGCTTGCTTATCTTGTCTTGGGCCTCTCGTCTTGTACTTCCATTGGTGGGCTTATTTAGAATTAGTGGGATTATCATCTGTTGGACCTCTCGTGCTGCTATTTATTAGGCTGCATGCATACCTCGTACTTATTGAGAATATGTATCCTGTATCTCGTCCTGCTATTGCGCTGGATCCATAGCAATTGGGCCATAAAAAGCTGTAAAGCAGATAGTCTTTTGTTACCAACCAAACCTCTTAACTGATTATAGACTGCCCATAAGACATTATAAGGTGAGCATATTAATAAAAACTATAGGCTGATACTTCCTCCCTCAGCTAGTTGGCTGGTTGTCATCTCTCGCTAGCGGGATCTACTTCACGGACCATAACTACTTATACTGCTTCTCTCATACACCAATAGCTCTGGGAACAAACAATAGAGCTAGGGCAAGCAACTTTACCTACCGAGATAGACTTATACTGCCTTACCTTACCTCAAGCAAGGCAAGTGTGACCTAAACCCCTAGCTCTTGGAACAAAAGCTAAAGACTCTCCCACTAACACTTACTTCTGGGGCAGAATCAACATAAGTATAAGCATAAAAAGCAGTAGCAGAAAAAGTAGCAGCATTAGTTCCAGCAGTAGAGGCAACAGAATAAGAAGCAGGACAGTATGGTAGGAGGTATTGGGTACAGTGTTGGGAAGTAGGTAGAGCGGGTATATTCCATTCTACTAGCTCTCTTCTATTCCCTGTGCTTCTATCTTTAATGTTTGAGGAAAGACATACTATTTTCCCGTGCTTTTCTCTCCTTACTGGGTCTATTTACCGGGGAGGTAATGTTCTATTGGTAGGTCAGGTCAGACTTTCCTGGGGAAGTCATGTTCTCTTAATAGTTGTACCTACAGTATTCTTATCAAATAGTTAGGAGAGCTAGTAGGTCCACCCACTCCTACCATATAGGATATAAATATAGTCCCACCCACCACTAATATACGGGCAAGCAAAGCGATCTTATTATCTCTGGCGAAAGAGGGAGATAGAAGGATAAAAAGAAGAGAGAATATAGAAGGAGGCTGAAGATAAAGAGATGACAAACTTGAGGTCTAAACGCGAAGATAAACCCTGCTTAATCGAGACGCAAGCTTAACGACGCCAGCTTATTAATAATCTCCTTTATGACCCTGCCTTATACCCTTTATGTAACGTTGCTTATGTTCGGTCGCATATGTAACCAGCCTTATTGCATCTGGTCATGTCGCACCTGTTGATCGTGGGACCACCCCTTCCTTATTACGCTGCCTTATGTACCCTGCCGTATATCGCCAGCTGGCATATTGCGTATCCCTCGATCAATCTGGAACTAGGGGAGTCGGCTAGAAGGAACAGGGTCTAGAAGAAATCACTCACTATTTATAATCCTCGCAGCCTTGTAGCCCGCCTTGATCTCCCGGGGTAGATGGACCAACCAGTAGCCTATATGTAACCGGGGGTTGGCTAGAAATAACAATACCATTAATCTCTCTGAACCAAGGGCTGTATAACAACCAGGGGCTCTATATTCAAGGGCCATATATAAACCGGATATATATATATATGTACCAAGCATTCATAAACACGCTAGGCGCCTGACCAATCGTTTTTTTAAACTCGTTGCCCACTTTCAATGGTTCGTGAACCACCTAAACTTCCACTTTCACTTAAACTGGTTCATTCGTTGTGCACTCGTTATCGACTGGTTTGTTGTTTTCAAAAGGGAGACTCTATTTTTATTCATATATATACTTATATGAATATACTATTTTATACTTATATCATTACTATGGTGCAACTGTAACCTTTTTTAGAGTTTTTAGATCATGGTTGATTTATAAATAACGCTTGCTTGAGCTTGGTTGGATCTTACTGCTTGCTTGAGTGTTACCACTATTTAATCATTACCCTTTACCCTATACATGCTGAAACTGGACAGATGCTTTGAACCTTGAACCCTTGACCTTGAATGATTGATTGATACCACCCCCCCATGAGGTTTTAGCGCGCTATCACAGATGGGTTGCAAATAGATTACAGATCGCTATCGCTTGCATGATGATGATTATTAGTAGACCCATGCTCGATCAACCCAAAGAAGAACACTAATGGTATGGAACACTGTTCCTACTTCGACTAATTAACACTGAACGGGATGGAACAATGTGGTGACTATTCCACCTAATGGTAATGGGAATGGCAATTCCCTGGAAAGATTCAAAGAACGAATAAATTCAATATGCTTTTTTATAATGACAGTTACCGCAAGGGACAGAGCCTTAGTAGAGTTAATACACTTAGAGCTACCATCTGACGCAACACCATTGGAGGAAGGAACAATTTATGGTAGATCTTATCTTTTCAAATCCTCTAACTTTTTTGTTCTTCCTGGCTCGTACCTCGCCCTTATTAGGTCGGGCGATATACTTTAAGTATCTTCGCCTCTCTCATTCAGCATTTTATTTTTGTGGAATAAACTTTTATGGTGGTCACTGTCATTCGGGTACACTCACAATTTTTTTTACTCAATTTTTGCTCTTCATAAACTTTCTATATAAGAAGCACCCCGGATTTATCAGATTGAGGGTTAACTTTGTTTTAGGTTCGCTGGTACAACAACGGATTGGCTAGTCACAGCTACTACCTGCCAAGAAGGAAGGACACGTTACCCAGGGTGATTATTCCACTTTAAGCTAATACCCAGCAGTTACGCTTATACCCTTTTCCCTTTAGGGTGATTTTTTCAGAGAGCACCTACACCGCGTCCCTTGAGGGAGGGTGGAAGGATCCACACAGCTAGAGACCCAGTAGCAAGGAAAGGAAGGAATTACCACATTGACAGACGAGTGGGGTACATTGTGTTAGCAACAGCGAAGTGGACCAAAAATAAGTTAATATAGTAAAGTGGCTTTGCAATAGCTGAGCGGATACACAATAAGGTATGGTCTGGTACGGTCTGGTCAGGGCAGGGATTATATGGTACGATCTTATCCGGTACGGTCCCGGTTAGGTTAGTCAGGCCAATTGTGAGAGAGGCAGATATTACGACGAGAGTGGAAAGAAAGGGCGATATAATAATAATATGGTGGTGTGCTTTGTTAACCTTCCCATGATGCCCTACGGGGGACGAACACAGAACTGATAGGAAAGAGTATGAACACCACCACTAGGAAAAAATAAGGTCGCTATCACCTGCCCCTTGAACCTTGCGCCACTACTTAATTTTCACCCTTGCAATTACCCCACCTCTTCTACTAGACCAAAGCTTCGAACCTTGAACCCTTCAGCCCGCTACAGCTACAGAGCTGCTACCCCGGAGGGAAGGAAAGGGACGTGTAGAACATAAAAAGATAATGCATTTATCATATATTATGTAAATTACCCTATAACGGGGATTACAGTAGGATACGCTTTACTAAGCTACAACGTTGGGAGCCAGCACCACTCGACTTGATAACCATTACACAAAACGATTTCATTTTACATCCTTATTAAGATCAATCTTATTTTAATGGGGGTCCATAATTATGACTCATCGCGGAAAGAAAATAAAGTAGTTTTTCTTACTCCATTTTTCCATTGTATTATTTATATTAGCAAAGCAGAGGCGTACTCACTTCACGACAGAACCCACAAAACAGAAGAAAAAAAAAGATATATTATTTTACCTCAAGTCGGGATAACCTTCAGTCTACGCCCGCCTACCCGGCTAGAGTAAAAATGTCAGGGGGGCTCAACTTCGTTGGACCTTACTATACTTTCACTTCCTATTTTTACAATATAAACAATTTGGTTCCAATACTTTCTAGTTTCCCTGCAAACTCAACAGGACCTATTCATATACCCTTACCCTACACATGACACCCCAAAAAGGACGGAACAAAATTATAGATGGTACCACACCGGGAAGGTAATATGGAAGAGGTACCGTAGCAATACAACTTCCAGACAGCGTTTGGACCCAACTCCAACAATGCGAAGAATACGCAGTGGATGCACAAGTTAATTTGCAAACTGAGCCTAAGCAACAGCAGACAGCCACCACAGCTAATTTATTTTACATGCATAATTTAATATATAAAGCAAATTTTACACCTTAAGGGGCCTTTGATACTACTCTTAATTTAATACCACCGTACCTTCTGGATACTCTGCCTCAGACCTGGGCATAGCCTTAAATCAGACTTTGAAACCTAAAAAGAAAACATTCTCCCTTTGCTTGGGTTGGACTCTTTTTAACGGATTAGATACTAGTGGTTATAACCCACAATATTTTTTTTATGACTAGTCCCCATTACCGCTTGGAGCACGACGTACATTTATAAAATTCAACCAGGTGGGACACTGTTTGTTAAGGAAGGATGTTAATTTTAAGATAGCTCGAGAGAATACTTCAGTACTACGCATCACCCCTGGTGAGGATTAAAAAGGGGTTAGCTCATCTTCGTTTCCCTTTGATTCGGGTTACTACCTTTGGGATACGCCTTATCCTTTCTCTTCAATGGTACGCTCTTAGGACTATGTTCGCTTGACCTTTACCTACTTCCCCTATTGACATTCGTTACCCTAGCAATCAACCCCGCCACTGGATAGTGGATAGAGATACAATATTTTCTTGTCTGGTACGGGCCATCAGGGCTGGTCTATCAGGGCTCGTATGGTCTTATCAGGTCTGGTATGGTTATAGTTAGGACCATCGCGAAAGTCGATGGACGCTACCGCTAAGGGCAAAGGGAGGGATAGATATAAACAAATGCCCCTGATCGATATCGCTTGTCCCTTGAAACTGTTACCGGATCCATGCCCTGGAAAGCCCAATTATACTAAATCATAGCTATTTACATTCGACTAAATTGTTAATTCCCCCTTGAGCTTTGAGCGCGCCGGTTGAGGAGGACTAATGAAGAACGTGTGGTTAGGACACTAAAACACAAACAGATATGCAGGCAGGACATACGACCCATACCGCTTGAGCTTATTATATTGCCCCTTGGACGGAGGGACATACCCTTTACGTCTATACCACGGCTCCTCAAATTGTGGTGGAAATAGTAGCCGAGCTGTATCCTGCTCAACCACCTCCCCAGCGGCTCGACGATGCATTTTGCTTTAGCGCAAAACGACCCTTTCTGTAATGGAAGGGATACTTTTTTTAAGGTATTCTTATACAGCTGGTAAAGTTTCATCATTTCCCGGGTGCCTGTTATAATGCGGTATCTTCTAATTCCAGATAATATATTTCTCCTAGCCTCCCTCGGTTTCTTCTTTTTTCTATCGACTAGCTCTCCTCGGTTTAAACCATCTCTTGGTTCGCCCAGCCTGGGTTGATTCGATCGACCAGCCTAAGTTTTATTCGCCCAGCAAGCAGCCGCCCGCAATAAATATAGCAAGCAGCGAGGGGGTGAGGGTGTTTACACCGCGTCCGACCCCAGTAGGGCGAGCGACGAACCCGCTCCCCTGACCAAAGAAGGCGTAGGGTTCAAGAATTCATAGTTTCTTGCATAAGTCAACTTGGAATGTTTGTAGGAAGGAGTTAGGTTAATGGGTGCCGCACCTTATGTTGTCACTAAATAACCTCCCTGAATGTCTCTATATATTCCCCTATCGCTGACCGTCTATATATATCTACTCCTGCCCTCCTTGACCTGGATGGCTCCGAATATGATCCTCAACTAGAGATAAAATGTATATTAATATTTATGTAAAAATCTCTTTCAACTGAGTCGGAGTTATAGTGTATTTCGGAGGCTTTTCTTTCTTCTCTTGAACAGCATCTTTCTTATCACTATTCTGGAATAAATTGTAGATCTCCATAGTCAATTTGCTCATTATGTCAACCATGGTATTACTTCGGATGTTCGAAGATCTCTTTCATGGGTAGTTAGCCCACCAAGAATCTTGAGGAGATACCGGAAAAAGGAGAATGGGAAATGGGCAACAGGGGATAAAGGAGAATGGGGTGCTGTTCACCATTGCGACTATATCGATCGACAGCGATTGATACCTTTCTTTTGATGTAACCAGGCGAGGCGGGGTATCACCCTGGTATCACTGCTGCCTTCCTTTCAATCAATCCGGTTATAAAAAACAAGCGACTTCGTTCCTTGCCCGATGCGGACAAGCGACTTCGTACCTTTTTTTTAGCGTAATTAGTGAAATGCGTTTTAGCCTAAGAGGAAGGAAGTGCTTGTTGTTGGTTGTTTCCTTCCCCTCCTTTGTCGGGAAAGAGCTACGCACCTTTATATTAGATAATTAGTGTGTTCAAATAAATAAAACTCCTCCGTACTGTATTATAAATATTTACATTGACCAACTTATAATCGTTCATTCCCTAACCAACTATTACTAATAAGGAGCCAATTCCCGTAATACAAGCGATTTTCATATAAGGATGATGGCTAAGGAAAGATCAAGTCAATGTAAGTCGAATCAATATAAATATAATTAGCTGTTGGTTGGGAAAGATCTCACCTGCTCTGACTCGCATCGTAATATAAGGAAGTCATAAGTAGGGTAGAAATCTTAACAAAGCAATAACAAATTATTTCCAATTATTAAGTGGTTGAAGAAGCTATAGGCGGAGTCTTGCCTTACTTTTTGATTAACCTGATATGCATTCATCAGACAAATGATTGTCTTTCTTGCCTATTAGCAAGTCCCGGCCGCGCACCCACACTATTTACTTATAACAGTAGACTTAGAGGAGCGGTTCTCTCTTTTCTCCATTTCTTCACGAGCGGGTTAGCTGGACCCAGGGATCCATTCCATTCATATAAAAAATATATTCTTTTAGTATTCCCCACTTACTCGATGGAAGAAAGGCTTTTAATGACTCCACAACTTATTGGGGTGCTATGGGAAAGGTTTTTTTCCATATATCCCTTTTTTGCAAGCAGTACCTCATAGGTTGGTTTCCCAGGTCGCCTCTGACCCACACACACACTACGGAGCAAGTCTCGTCGCATTTTTAAGGTTATTTACCCTGGAAAGTCCAGGTCTCTTAATCTATGAATAGCATAAATCTCCCTTACTTTTCGAACCCAACCCGAACTGTAGCAAATTTGGGCCCATGAGTTGCGGCCTAAATAGCTACAGTTAAAGGGTAACGGCTATTACTTTTTTTTCCTTGACCTGTGTACACCAGGAGTGCTCGACCAAAGGGATATATAGGACAATATTTTTTTTCATAAATAATTTATGTACATAAAATATGCTTGAAAGTAATTACTACTAGTATCATGTACCTAGAGATAGCATAAAGAGACATAACCAAACCAATATGCTTTCTATTAAGTAATGACACATTGCAACTAGAGATATAATAAAGAGAATACACCACTCCCTTATTTTATTTAAATTACTCTGGCCCCAAAGACTACGGGGGTAAAGAAGATCTCTTTTGGTATGATTTCGGTAACTAGAGATATAATAGAGCCCCACCAAACTCCTAACAAACTTAATTAAGTGGGCGCTATAAAAGAGATAGTGGTGGGATAACTATAATCTAAGTAGCTTGTGCTTTTACACGCTAACTCAGTTTTTGAAATAAATATAATTAAGTAACTAAATAAGGAAGAGGGGCGGAGCCACTCGACCGAGGGACGAGGGCCGCCATCGTCTTTATATGAGGGAGAGGAACAGATTCTTTTATAGAATAAAGAAAATACACTCTACTCGAAAAAAAAATCCATAGTCTATTTGAGGACTTGGGCATCGTAAAGTCGGGAATAACTCCATAAAACATAAAATTATTAGTCAGAGAGGAAATGGAGGTATTCTCTTTATTATATATCTGGTTTACTCTTTTATGTTAAAGAAAGGAAATTAATAGCCTCTGAATGTATGAAGTATTGCCTCTGCGGAGTTCTTATCTTTATGGTTATTAGATTACTTCAGAGCCTATTAAATGTCTATTTCAAGTAATGCTAATAAAGTAAGATATAATAAAAACAAAAATAGAATAATATTTGGAGTGCAAAAAAAGTCCATCCATAGTATACCAGCTGGATAAATAAGTAAGTAACTCCATAGAACGTACATTAGTCAGAGACTTGGGTAAGAGTGTAATGAATAAAGTTATTACTTCTTTCTTTCTTTAAAGCATAAATAAATGCTTATTTCATTTACGACCTCTTTAAAAGCATCTTGGAGGGTCTATAGTAATAACGTTAATTAAGGAGCACGACCATCACGTCATATCTTACTTAACTCCTCGTGATAAAGAAGGCCTCCATAATGACAACATATATAAGGAAGGAAAGATATCTCTCGATATTCTATAATTTCCATACTGAAAAGTGGCCTATGAAGGGCAAGACCGGACCTTACCCGGATGATAAATTAAATAGTGCACAGGTTGCGTATGCAGGATAATAATTGTGGAGTGAAAAGGTGGGAGCCGCCGGGATTGCTGCTTAGATTAATGGCTCTTGCATCGCTCGCTTTGATCACCGGCAATTGCTGGCTTTGATTCTAGCTAGCCGGACGATTTAAATTAAGGAGTAGTCTAACGAGACTACGATTTCGCCCGGAGTTTTCCTTCTCCGGCGGTCGTCCTTACACGACTCGCTTTTTCAGTTCTGTTCCATCACTGGTTTCACGTGCGCAGCTGGTAACCTCGCTTTTCACCGGGCCCTGCATCTGGCGTCCGTCCCTTCTAAATTTAGTAGCAGTCTCTTCAAATGTATCGAACAAACACCTTCCGGCTGAGCTTATCCAGCATGTACGTTCATGCTGGATAAGCCAGCTGGCGTGGGTCGTGGGTCCCAACCTGAGTCCCTCTCGGAAGTTTTTGAAATTTTCTGGAAGCCATTTACCGTCCCACCTGCCCGTCGGCGGCAACCCTACCTCACGTTGACTCCTAGTGTTTATCGGCGCCCGGCGTATTCGGCATATCATGCATGCCATGCCATGCCTTGCCTTGCCTTGCCTGTCGGTGACTTGACATATCGTCGGGACTCGGGAGAGCGATATCCTGCATGCCATATACCAGGTGGCAGGAGAGTGTACATCACTATCCTAAAGTCTCATCTACCAGCTGTGATAAAATTTGAATTTTGAAATGCATCCCTCCCTCCATTACCCGATCGCCACTCTTAAAATGTTGTGTTGGAGTATGCAATAATAAAGTCTGCGCGTGGACGAAGACCAGATTCGTTTGGAGAGCCAGAGCTGGGCTGTTCTCACGGTGAATTTCTTCCCGTGATGGAGGGATCTCAATGACGAAGACCAGATTGGTTTGGAGAGCGAGAGCCAGGCTGCTCTCACGGTGAATTTCTTGTTGTAATGGAGGGACTCCTGAGAGATTTACAGAACTTCCGACCTCTATAATAATTGCCAAAAGGTACGAGAAAGATTTATTCTACTGTATAAGCTTCACATGGGTATAAGTTTAGTTGGATATGTATATGGCGACAGCGAGGCTTACCATGCTGGTTCTGGTAGTGGAGCCGGCTACGCCGAAGCCGGGAGCGGCTATCGTTCAGGTTCTGGTAGATTTGGTGAGTACTATTCACAAAACAATGCCGGGAATGACGCGGGTGCCACATACAAAGAGAGTTCTGGCAACGGCGCTGGTTATGGCGTGGGTTCTAGCCACCGTGGTGCAGCTTATGGTTCGGGTTCTGGATCTGGATCTGGCTCCGACTGGCGTGGCTCTAATGGTGGCTATGGGCGAGGTGGTGACCAATACGCTTCGGGCTACGGTGGACGATCTGAAAGCAATGGCGCCTACGGTTCGGGTTATGGTGGTGGCTATATCACCGGTTCCGGTAACGGTAATGGCTACGAAGCGGGCTCTGGCGTTGGCAACGCAGAATATGTTGCTGGCAATGGTTATTACAAGGAAACTCCCTAAAGACATATTCTGCTTGGTAATAAGGCCTTGTAAACTTTTGCATCATGCATATGACTGTATTTGGTTTTTATTGCTAGCCTGGCAAGGTATTGCAGTTTTGATGCATCGAAAGACAAGAAAAAATGAAAGATTTCTATACTCATAATCTTGTTAATTTGGAATTTAGATGGCAATGCTAAAGCCATCAAGTGTAAGCTTGTCTCTATTATAATGTATTGCTTAGTAAGTCGACGCATATTTAGTGGAGC
>LPNX010523315.1:9921-30739 GCA_001517045.1 Pseudotsuga menziesii | reverse complement strand
CTAGAAATAATGTCTATAATGCTCCATATTGGAAAGGCTACAGTTAGCATAAGAGATTCATCAAACTTCAATGCTAGTTCATCAGTGGTCATATTAGTCATCAAAATTAAATGCAACTATAGAGAGAGGTCACAACTTTAGTAAATGAAAACACAATAACAATGCAAAATAGAGTTTTATTAACTATGCAGTAGTCGTCAATCTTCAAGAGATCTTCAACACAGTATTTTGTGGTAGCAGCCACTTTAACACAGTCGTGCACTAGTGAGAAAAATAAGAACCAAGTCATAGCACTTAACAATAGCTCTATAGTCTTCCATGATATATCTTCGGTGGTATCTTAACGATGTTCAAAATTCAAAGTAGAGAAACCAAGTTCAACTTCAAAATCGCGAGGTAGTTCAAGAGAACTCATTTCTCAGATTGTATGTATGAAACTCCACTTTCACTACTGTGAAGCATTACATAGCTCTCAAAATTTAGTAGTGGAAAATAGAGTGTCCATGCCAGAAGAGATCCTTCTAGGAAACTTCATTAATCAACATTGTGCTAGGAAGGTTCATTCATTAACACTTCACCACAACTTCAACGCAACAAACTCTTGGACTATCTAGGAATTATTGAAGATAATCCAGGTAATTTTTTTTTTTTTTAAATTTCAAAACCCGTCGATACAGCGACGGAAATCCCACCAACCCGTCGATACAGCGACGGAACAAAACACCAATCGTCGATATAGCGATGAGAAAGCGTGGATATAGCGACGATGAGGCGTGGGTATAGCGACGATAAAGCGTGGATATAGCGACGATGAGGCGTGGGTATAGCGACGGCATTGCGTCGATACAGCGACGGAACGACGTGGGTAAATTACTTCCATTTTTTTAAAAACCTTGTACAGAGTGTGGCTATAGCGACGGGAAGGGGTCGTCGCTCTTGCGACGCAAATTAGGGGTCGTCGCTATTGCGACGAAATGACTGCCACGGGAAAAAAAACGCTTTTCCGTGGCAATATCCACGCTTTTCCGTGGATATTGCCACGTTTTTCCGTGGCAAAATTGATCACTTGTACTAGTGATATAATCAATCTGGATAGTACACTTGTCTGATTCTCATTTAATATTGGATGACTACCATAGAATCAATCTGGACAGTACACTTGTCTCATTCTCATCGGTAGATGAAAAAGAATAGATGGCAGTCCACCCAAAATTCTAACATATATACGCCTATCGGCATAATAATTTTATTTCAGTTGAAAAGTATAAATTAATTAAAATTTTCACAATTAATATATATTGAATTTAGTAATAGATAATAAAGCTAAATTATGGTAGCAATCAAGTTTATTTTCTCTTGTAACATAAATATTATTGTATGAACTTTGGAAATTTTGTTAGTGATAAAAGTGGTGTTAATGAAATTTAAACTAGAGAGAGTGTAGTTATCCAAGTTTGAGAGCTCTAAGAGTGATGGCCATGGACTCCTAATGAATACATACCATCCGCTAAAATATGGTAAAATTATTTAAAACATATTTAGTAGTCTAGGAATGCAACATCACCCTACACTAATTCAGTGAAGAATCAAAGTTTGTTGTTGAACGGTTGTCAATTGTCATGACAGAATACATGTATGTAGGAAAGATGGAGGGGTAAGCCAATGACATCAATCTTGAGCACATGCCATGAACGTCATGAATTAGAGACTTGCAAAGTTGCAACTCATTCTACATTAATTGTCTTCACAATCTGCATTTTAAATAGAACCAAAACCCCAAAGTAAGTTTGCAAAATTGCTAATGATGGGATTGGAAGTTTGGAGAGAAATTTTTAGGCTTGAGAAATCAAGAGCTCGTGGGATCTAGGATTGAAATCCTTAGGGTTATAAAAAAAAAATCAGGTGTTTTGTATCAATCCGCGATTCAACGAATCAACACACGTAAGAAATTTAGTATTTAGTATGAAAACCATTAACGTGTTACCTACAATTATAGCTACAACACCATAGCTATTGCATCACAATGTGCATGGAGATGAGTGTAGAGAAATCCCAACAACTTTACTGCATCAACATCGTCAACAATTCAACTATGGGAATTGGGAACTCCCATCGTCCACGTTGTCAACCTCAGTGGCACACAATAGGCTAAGCTTGAGTCATCCATGTGTCTTGAATGACATGCAAAAGATAAGTTGGCCAAACGGTATTGTGAAATTCCTGACAAGGAAACAAGTGGAAGTAATTAGAGGAAATTTCAACTCAAAATGGGCCTTTCAACCCTAATTCAAATTCCATGTCATTATGTGCTAGCGAATGAAATTGTTTAAATTTGAAATACCATATAGGTATTAAACAAATTTTTAATATAAATTTGGGGACAGGTATCATAAAAAAAACTACATTTTTTGTTAGTATTTTCGACATATGTCCCTGTGTTTTTCCTCAAATTTCAATCGGGAAAGCTCATTGGATGCAGAATTAAATTCTACATCCAATGAGTACCCACTCTACATATGTTTGACGGACCCCTCTACCCCAAAAACAAGAAATACTTGAGTGGGTATGTCATCATCACGTTTTTTCAGGTATTTCTTATTTTGGGATAGCGGGGTTCGTCAAACGTATGTAGAGTGGGTATTCGTCGGATGTGGAATTTAATTCTGCATCCAACAAGCTCTCTTGATCGAAATTAGAGGAAAAACACAGGGAGATATGTCGAAAATACGAACAAAAAAATAGTTTTTTCTTTTTTTCCTCCAAAATTAATAAATATTATTTTATTATTTTCTTTAGGAGGCCCATTTTGAGTTAAATTTACTGTAATGTTGAACCATGGAGATCACAAATTGCAAGTGATGTCTTTTAACTAGACATCCAAAATTCCCATCCATCTTACTAAGGTATTCCAACCAATTATATATGATTATATGGCTTAGTTTACAATTCTCTCGCTTACTTTTATCTTTCATATTATTTTCTAATTATTTTCTATGTTTCTTCGAAAATATTGAAATTGAGGATTAAATATAAATACGAGTACAACCTATTATTTCACATATGTACTATTGATTTCTTTCTTAATGGGGTGAGTATCTGAATGAATCCTTGATAGTAAGCTAGGGGATCCACTTTTACCACGGGGTGATCTCGCTAGCCACCTAGTTTCTTTTGTTAGCTAGGTTTGTTTCACATACTTAGAGAGGACCTACCAAGGCTTTCAAATATTGGTAAAATATGATACTAATGAAGAAACAAAGAGCTCTCTCCATGGAGTTTAAATTAGAGAAACCAAAGACAAAACTAGCAGAGCACAAAGGATCACTGAGATAGACATGAGGAGAAACACTCAACTCAATTGTATTTAGAAATAAAGGTTACATATATAGAAATTTTTTAAGATAAGGGTATGTGCAAGCTGATGAGGGTCTGTTTTGACGCGTTAGATGCAATAGAAAACTGAAAAAATAGGCATCCATCAACTTGCATGGATATTTTGAGACACCTACATAATGAATCTTGCGATGAGTAAAAAAGAAGAAATGTAGGAAATTGAATGACGTTTCCAAATATATAATTTTTTTCTATTGAAAATTTGGTTAACTATATAAAGTTAGATATTTTTTAATGGGAACTTTTTATTTTTGGGACAAATTATAAGGTATATGTTTTTGTGGGTGCAGCCTCTGAGTGACTAAATGATGGAATAAACTTATGAAAACCGGTAGACATATAGAGAACATATAGTACTAGTGCACAACTATTTTTCCAATAATAAAAATATTTTAAATTTTTTTTTTCATTATCTAAGAGATCAAACCTCGAAAATGGTATGTCAATTGTGGGTGCAACGTTTGAATGTCTTAATGCAATTATTTGCGAACGGGTTTTTTTATAGCATGTAGAGGTTGGCGTTCTTTATAGCACCATACATTTTTTTTTTAATGGTTGAGAAACAAAAGAGATATGGATGAAACACTAACAGTGTGTTTTTTGAGTTGAGAAGTGATGAAAGAAGATAAATAAGAAAAAAAAAGAAAGATAGGTATTCTTGTTAAAATTTACATATTTGGAATATGCAAAAAAAAACATATCTGTTGCTAAAATTTCATAAAAAATGGAGGTGTGTAGCATACTGTAACCAACGTCTAAACACGAGCATATTAAAAATTTGGATATAATGCTGAATTAGCCATGGTTTATCATACTCGAAGGCATAGGCCTGTTGAATTCGAAGAAAATTCCAAAGCAAACAAAGGAATAAGAGATCCATGCAAACATGGGTGGAGGCTCGGCCTTATCATTTGGAGGGAATACATTTTTGAATTTAAACAAAGCAGGAGCGCATTTTATTGAAGCAAAATGAGAGAGTGTTTTATTGAAGCAAAATAGAAACGCGTTTTAGTGAAGCAAAATGGGTGCATGTTTTATTGAAGCACAACACACACACATTTTTAAATACTACAATCAGTTCTTGTTTTGTAAATTATACCAATAATTTTATTATTTTATGTCCCCCTGCCCACTCCCATCTTCCCCCTAACTCTTAATAACCCCCCTTCCTCCTCTCCCTACCTCTATGCCCCCCTCCTCATGTCCCTACGTTTAACCCCCTTCCTCTCTCTTCCTAACACCTCACTTCCCCAATTGTTCTCTCTCTCTCTCTCTCTCTCTCTCTCTCTCACACACACACACACACACACACACACACACACACACACACACACTGACACCCACATCAAACATCCACAGGTCACCCCCTACGACTAACATCCCGCCTATTCCCCCCAATTATTACTAATCCCCTATCCTCCTCTCCCTACCTCTAACTCCCCTCCTCCTCCACGGGGTCTTCACATAGTGAAACTATGTCATAGCGCCTTCGTTTGTGGGATATTAAAGAATACCTCTAATTTCACTAGATATTGAAAATTACTTACAAAAATTATTTTGTTGAGCCCCCCTCCCAATACATATTTCAAATTAAAAAACCCCTATTTTTACAATATATTCCTCATTTTTACTAAAAAACCCTTTTTATAACCCCCAATACCTATAAACCCCCCATACCCTATTCCCTGCCCCCCAATACCTACAATATATTGACCTTATTGTTCACAATTAAAAACCTCCCAATATGAATGAATGTGATAAGATATTGCTCAAGAAGGTGAATCCCCCGTGTCCTCCTCCTACCTCTCTCCCTCCCTCATCTCCATTACTAAACCCTTCTCCACTTTCACTTACTCTCCAACCCATGACACATAAGAACCCCCTCCCCAACCCCTAACACCCACACACATACACACATTCATTGGTCTGCCCCCACCTCTAACACCCTTTTTCCTCTTACCTCTAACCCCCTCTTCTTCTGTCATAACCCCAAATTTTCACAAAAAATAAAATTTTTGATGTAATATAAATTGTTTATAGCTACAGTTTGTTATCTACTAGCGGTTAACGGATAAATGAAAGAGTTAACAAACTGATGATTAACTTAAACACATATAAATTAATACTAATTTAATTTCGATATGTGATGTAATTAATCTTCATTCAGTTGTTTGTAGTTGTACTAATGATTTGATTTTTTCAAGTAGGTGAGAAGTTACTTTCTAACTGGGGCTTACTTAGCGATTGCTAACTTACCTGGATTTATGGATCTTATAGGCTTGACAGGTAAATTTTGAACCAGTAAGAGTTTATTAAGGCGTTAATCGAGATATACTTCTTTTAGCATAAAATATACTGCTACAGTAAAAGTTTGCTTAATAGAATTCAAGGGTACTATGAGGTAACGCATCTTTCATTTACTTGTTTTGCAACTACAATTGTATTTTAAATTCATTTTGTAAAGACCAATAACCTTACCATACTCAATGTCTTTCATTAGTATGACTTTTATTTTGGACAGTTCTTCTTTCTAGCTACTAGCCAAGTTACTTATAGAGCTCACGATTTTTGTAGAACAAAACTTTACTAACATAAGAGTTTACTGCTGTTATTCTTTCTAAAATTTAAAACACTGTTTAACATCATATAAAGAAAACTAAGTCTTCTAAGAACAAGCTTACAAACGTACCCTCAACTCTACTTTTAATTGAGCTTCAGTAGAGGAAATTTATCATCTTATTATTGTATTATAACTATAAATGATCTTTTGCACAAATGTCGTCAAGTGGTGATTTCTATCTCCAAATTTCTTCATGACATAAGTAATGTGACAAAAATATATTATTTATTTATAATACAAATGTTACTATAATTATTCTTGAATAGTTTTACTATCCTTTACTACCAAGACTAATTTAATCTTGGTTTGATTCCTCTTAGAGCTTTAGTATCTTATGAAGACCAAATGATCATATACTTCCCAGAATTTTATCTTACTCTTAGTACCATAGACTACATTCAAAAGTAAGAGTTATGCTAGGGTGTAATTACTAATTATTTTTATCCACACCTTGTTGATTTGTAAACTAGTTCTTACCTATTAGGGTTTGCATAAACTAGTTCTAACAGCTTAAACATGCATCGTTTATGGTTATAAAAAGAATAGTTCAATAGTGATATTATCAACTCATGTCATCAACTTTTACTATGCTATTGATCTCTTCATAAAATATTTTGCTAAGGAAGATTATAAGGTCATTGTAAAATAGGGATATTGATGCAATAATTTTTTGATTCAATACTAACGATGATTCCAAGGTTTAATAAGACAAAGATTAATGATGCAACATAAGTCTCGTTGTTATCATAACTTGAACTTATGGTTTATCCATGCAATGATACGTTTTTTACTTTGGGGATATATTATCATTATAGTCATTGTTTAAATTATTGATAATAATTTGTTGTCCCGACAATGCAGTGACAACTATATCATTCGACCCACCGTGAGCTCAATAAATTTGTGGGTACGTGGAAAATCCAACACCGTGTAATGCTTGATTTAAAAACCTCCAATGCAACCCTAACTCCTCATTCTTTGTCGAGGGTTTTGGTCTTTGCTCTATCTAGTTTACTGCGGCCATGAGGGCTCGCTTGTGCTCATCTCTAGCTCCATTGTCTGTTTGCAGAGAAGTGTTGCCACTTGAGTGTATGGGTTGCGAAGTTCACAGCTCGCATTTGGTTTTTCTTCCTGCATACAATACTTTGCTGTGCGTGAGGGTAGTGTAGCTCTGTGAGTAGTTTTATTTTTTGGTGTTGTTTTCCTTCCTGGCCATTCCCAAGGCTTACTCCTGTTCGTGTTGTCAGTGTACGATGCATTGCAAGATCGGTCACCTGTGTCACTAGTGAAGACAAGGGTTTTGGCTATTCATCGTGTTGGTTTGTTGTGCTGGTTCGTTCCTCTGTGGCTCCATATTTCATCACTTCCAGGTAAGGAAAATATCTTACAATTGTTACAATTGTTAGAGAGACTCTTTATAAATATGCTAAGGCAAGTTAAGTTGATATGACCAAGAATAAACTTAGAATCATTAATTAAATCTCTTTTCATTACTATATAGTTTTTTATTATTTCACAAATTTGAAATTTCCCTCCTCTATATTGCTATCGAATTGCTTTGAATTTTTTTTTCACATGAAAAACAAAATTTTTTACATGTCAGATTTGTGCTATCATCCTTCAATCCAAATACCTCCTCTAAAAAAAATACTATCCCCACCCCTTACAAAACTAAACAACATTTTAGAGAGAGTAAAGATCTTTCAAAAAACTAGAAAATTACAAAAAAATCTACTTAAAAAATTTATAACAAAATCAATCCAAATCTACCAAATCAATTGCTCATTCGTTATGTAAAATCCCCTCCAAACATTCTTGAAACTACAAAGAACCTTCCTTGAGACTAATAGCCCTTTTTGAAAGACTATCAATAATCATATTATAAGATCTGGAAATGTGTTTGAAGGAAATCTGATTAAAAAAAATCAAAAGACTTACTCTTTGACACCAGCAAAATAGGGAGGTTGAAGTTTCCATTTATCCATTATATTGTCACTTTTGAATCCCCAAAAATACATAAATATGAAATGCAAATAAGAACTGCAAACTGTAGTAAACCCCAAAGGCTCAAAAATTCATCTTTTGTGATGGTACCAATCCCTCCAACAAATATTAACATAAAAAAGTGAACCTTGCTTAAGATGAGAACCATTTCACAACCACCTAATTTGTTTGATGAGGCACCATAAAAAAAACCAATAGTAGACTTAGAGGTTTTGACTAGAGCATAAAACCTCTTAATCTTCTTTGAATATTTTAGTTCCATGTACTATTTAAACAAACTTGTACTTTTCAAACCACATATCAAAGCATTAGGAGGTAAGCTTTGAGAAAAAACCTTACTCCTCGTAATACAGATAGACCAAGAAATAAAAATTGGGAGATGTTTGAAGGAACCTGTTTTTTAAACCATTTTCTAAAAGTTTCTTGAACATCATCAGTCCCCCACTCAAAAATGAATCCTCAAAAATCCTTAGAAAAGGATCAGACCTTTCTCCTAAAACACAATTTAACGAAAATATGATAAACTTCCTCACTATCTTGTTTACACAAACTGCAATAGTTGGGACCTTGCCAACCTCTCCTCATACGTTTTTTCCAAGTTAAGAGATTCTTTTTTAGAGATATGGACCAAAAACATTTCATTTTTTGTGGAAAACTCCAATTCCACAACTTTTTAAACCACCACAAGTTATCCTCCTTGTTCCATCTTTTAGCAATAAAGTCAAACATATAAGGCAACCTTAAAGTGATAATCCCTGATTTTTTGTTCTCTAGCAAAGCTACTTTGTCCTCTTCAGTATTCAGGTTGACACATGCTTCCTTCAAAACAATTATATAATTATCCCATCTCAATTCCCATTCACTTGTAAGAAGCACATCCCTAACATTGAACCAATATCCACCCTTCAGAATAGACCATTTAGTTCTCTTGATCTAATCAATATTTTTTATACCAATCATCTCTAAGTGATCTAAATATTCATGATGTAAAATATAAATAGATCATTATCTCCAATAAAATTATCAACACCAAGGCGAACATCTCTTATGTTACCAATATCCCAACTAATCCCCTTCTTTAGCGAGTTAAAAAACTTAAGAAATTTACTCCGGATAATTGAAACTCCATTTTGATATATCTATGATAATCTAAACCATATTTTGACATAAAAATTCTTGAGGTATTTAGTTCTCATCACCATGCTCCATACACTAGTGCAGAATGAGAGATAAGTGCCAAAAAAATGACCAAAATCTGCATATAAATGACCACTTTTGATTTGTCAATCACTAGTGGCTAATTTTTGGTCTCTAATCACATGACAAAAACTATGTTCATAATTAGTTTGGTCATTTATAGCTTGACTACTGGTTGTTAATTTGGTCGTATATCTAGTCATTACTCTGGTCGTATATTTTTTCATTAATTTGGTCACATATTTAGTCATTATTTGTCACATTTAATGACCAAATATATAACCAAACTAGTGACAAAAAATATGATCAAATTGATGACCACAAGACAACTATAAATGACCAAACCAAATGTGACCACATTTTTTGTCGTGTGATAAGAGACTAAAAAATAGCCACCAAAACTAACATTTGGTTGTTTATATGCAAATATTGGTCATTTGTTTGGTTTCTTATGTCCCATTTGTTGTTCAATTATATCTCATTTTTTTGTCACTAATTTAGTCATTGTTAATCATTTTATATGCAAATATTCATTGATTTCTGTAGAGAGGGTATGGAAGAATTGAACAACCAATCTTATTCCTATAAGGTAGGTGCTCTTCCATTGAGCTAGTACCTTTAAATTCTCTACAATACTTTCATTACTTGATACATGGGTATTTCCAATATATAACTAGCATAGATCTATATTAACTCTGGATCTATGGAAAAAGGTTATGCTAAAAACATTAACTTTATGGATTTGAACTCAAACTTGAGAAAAAAGGTTGTTATATAAAAGATGCAACATTTTCCTACAAAAAAATAAAGTTTGCACCAAAAGACTTGAAAAGTTCTCCTACATAGCCTTGCCAAAACTATCGTCATGAATAAGCCAATATTCTAGCAATGAAAGTTTCAACAATCAAGTGCCAAATGTTTGCATCTTAAAGAAAGATGAAAGTTACTTAAGATTTTTGAAACTTGTTCCCTTGGTGTCTATGAAATGAGAACATCATATATGGTAAGATATTATACCAAGTAAACATGATGCAGGAGGGAACCCCAAAACAACATAACCCAACTGCTCTCCCTAGGATTTAGCTTTCTCTACATTTATCAAACTTCTAAATTTGGCTTCTCAACAAATATTTATTCTTTGTATCTGAGTCAACCTCCACCAACTCGGTCCACAACTCCTTTTCCACAACCTCTATTCTACAAACTAGCTTTTCTCAAGCTTGCTTCCACAACCTCAGTCTTTTTGCAAATCAATCTTTGTGCAATTGAGTTTCCGCAACAACATTTCCGCAATTCTATTTCCTTCCACATTTTCCTTTTCGCACGAACCTTTCCGCAATTACGGATTGCGGGCTGTGGGTATGTAATTCCCATTTTTCCAAAAAAAGACTTCTTCAATCATGCTGCCACAATGATCCTTTTCACAATTAGATTTTGGATTGTGGATACTCCTTCCCACTTTTCCCAAAAACAGGCTTCTACAGTTTTCATCCCATAAGTCTCTTTCTGCAAATCTTGAGAACCATCGATCTCTTACAGAATGTTTCCTCATCGTTGGTCTCTGATCAAGTGCAGAACTTCATTTTACTTTTTGGATATCTTATCTTCTGTGCATTCACCTCATGATCTCTTTCCCTATCATCGATCCATCTTTTCTCCTTTAATTCGTACCTTCCAATATTAATTATGATCTCTACAACTCTATGTCAATTGATCATATAATTGATGAATTGATCTTTGTCCAAATTAATCGAGTTTATCCTTGTTCAATTTTGTAAAATGTTTACAACAGAGAATCGATCCTCTCAGTGATCGATGACATAGGATTTATTCATTTGTTTCACACACATAGATCCATCAAACAATCTATGTAACCTTCCACTCTCAAAATCCCTAAATTCAGAATACGACAGATAGATCTATCAACCATTAACAAAGGTTAATCTAGCATTCAACTCATAAAATTGTACATTCACAATTATCTTAGAACCTGCATTGTACTCCTACTAGCTCTAGTACAACCCAGATCATCTATCTTTCCTTGGCCTAATTTCTCCTTGATTGGCCACACTCTTAGCCAGATTTACATTGTTTTTCTACCCCTTAGCCAAATTTACATTGTTTGGCTACAATATGTCTCATGGGCTTACATACATATATATACAACAGGATTCATGAACTAATTTTGGTTCAGATCCTCGATACATTCAACACACTCCCTATTCATAGAAACTAAAACCTAATTTTCGCAACATAATCAACCCTATCTCAATGACTCGGTCATGAGATCCTTGACCCTTATCGAACGCTACCATTTTACATGGGCTTAGTTACGTGACTCATTTAATGACTCATCACTCTCTTAGCGACTCATGACCTATCTAGAAGAACACTTGTAAATCAAGCATATTTACAATATTACATTAAAGAACAATTCATTCAAGAGAAATGAAGACCCCTTTTAGGTCTAGTCCAAACATTGAACTTATTCTTGGATGGAGAGAAGGATGCTCATGCATTAGGCTCCCAAGGTAGAAATAAATATGACATCATGGTCATAATATTCCATCTTCAGTATGCCTAGATCCCAAACTTTGTGCTCAAGCTTTCCATTTTCTCCTTGGTTGTTCTGTTGTATTCTTACTCGCTATGATTCTCTCAACTTCTAAACATCCCCGCACATGGGATGCGAGTCTTCCTTATGTCTAGCATAGCTATCACAAATCTCTTCAAAACTCTACTGATCACATCCCTTTTCAAGTGTGTCTAGGTTTCCAACCAATGGCCCTAATTGATGTAGCTCTTCCCCTTGCAAGCACAAGGAGGAATCTTCCCGTGCTTAGGATGATATTGATAATCCACCATATTTATTGAACGAATCTAGCACATATGACAACAAATCCATAATGTTTTGGAAAATGCCAATACTAAGTATAAGTAATAACATGACTAGCATCAGGTTTTACACAAGGTCTAGGTTGGGGATGAGGTTTGGTTGCATTTGCAGAAAGAGAGGCTCATGGGACCCCATTGCAAGATTCATTCAATTAAATATGGGTTACAAACCATCACCAAAGTTGTTGGTGACAGTTCCTTTGAATTAATCATTCCTCCATTCCTTGGTTGGCACCTAGTATTTAATGTGCAACTTCTTTGACCAGATTTTGCACCACTATTGGACACCTCAGAGGTGGCAGAACAATTGACACCTACAAATCTTAATTCCAACTACATGGAAGAATAATCCATTTATCATATCATGTAAACACAAGTTAAGGGCTCCCAGTAGAAGAATATCCAACTATTTCAAGTTGTTCAAGCAGGGAAGCTCCTTCACTAAGGAAAGTGGCTCACCAAGAGTCAAGTTTAGTAGAAGTTTCCCCATTTTATGGGGGAAATCAATGCAATGGAGCCCATTGCTTCTTAAGGGAGGAGGACTAATCCAAATGGGTATAGGTGGCCACCCACTTATTCCACTGGCTCAAAAGAATTTTCCATTTTGGAAATTTTTTTGTAACTTTCTACGATTTTTCGGGTCCCAAAATTTTGGGGCCATTTTGAGGCCCTAAATGAGGCCCACTTTGGCGATTTGAAGGGCCAATTGGGTCAACAACACTTATTTGGACTCATTCAAAATTTGTAAATCTGAGTGAGACCTTTCCAACAGGATATTGATTGCTCCAAACGAAGATCATATGCAAAATTTATGACCCGTACAAGTTGATTGTTCAACCAACCACCTTTTGGCTCCAAAATTTATGATGATTCATATATTTGTGTTAGGTTTAGGGCTTATTTCTCTCCAAGGATTTATGATAAAAGTACATTCAACCCACTTTTGCATTTATCTTGTCACGAGTGACGTTGCCACCATGTCTCTTCTTAGATATACAACTACCACCATTCTAGCTCCTTTTGTTTTGCAGTTTGTTGTGCTTCATTTATTTAATAGAATATGATTTATTGTATTACTATGTTTATTTCCATATATCTGTCTATGTGAATATATATATGCTCTTTCATTTAGTTCTCACATAAATATGGATCACACAACCAACAAATAAAATATAAGAAAAATAAATAGGATATGCGAATGGGAGTTAAATGTCAACCTATTGGTCTTCCCGTCTTCCCAAGCTTTCCCATAACTTATTGAATTTTCACTCTCAAAAGGGATTTTGATTTTTGTTGTCCAAGAGAGGAGAAGGCCAAGAGAGCCTAGAGTTGCATTGTAACTAGACATTACCGAAATAGAGAAGTCAACAACCATTAAATGTTAATTTTCCAATTTGGGTTTCAATAAATCATGTCTCCAATGTACTATACATGTCTATGCGTAATGTTATTTTGGTGAGTTAACATGCTTATATGTTTTAAAGGATCTTTTGTTTGACGTTAGTGGGTCATAGTTAATCATGAGGCTCTCATAGAGAGGGATTTTTAATAAAACTAATAATTTTATGGAGATTGACTTATACACTATTCTTACTTAATGGAAGTTCCAACATCCATTTCCTTACCTTCATGGGACAATTCTCTAATCTTAGAGATCGATGGCTATAATATCAAAGTTGGTTAATTTACGTAGGAATTTTGTAAATTTGTTTTCTTGTTTTTTTAGTCTCGAGGATTGTAAAGTGAATTTTTGTTTCCTCAGGAATTTTTACCATTGCTTGGTGTGAATTTCTATTGTTTGGCATGGATTTGTATTTCTTGGGGTGTTTTTATGATTACCTCAGGAAAACTTGTATTTCACTTCCTTTCTAGACCATTCTCTTACCCTAGGTCATACACACCAAAGCATAACCAATGTAACTTATTAATGAAGTAGTTCCTCTCTTTGCTAATAACTATTGGGTGTTGTACGTTGGGTAGTGAAATGGAAATATGTATTATTTTCCCTCTCATAAATTAATGACATTTCATGGTTCAAATTTTGAGCACTAAATTATATGCAATGTTTCCCATTTCCATGTTAATAAAAAACCTTAGTGTATGGGTTGATAAATTCCATTTCACATGTCATTTTCCCACTCATGGTTAAATAAATTGTATTTCATCTATGATTGAATGAAAATCCCTTGTTAAAGTGTCAAGGATGTCACTTCATCACGACAATATATATAGTCCACCAATTGTGAACATAATTATTAATGAAGAGTTCCATTATAAGTGCAGGATATGCTAGTATGAGGCATGCCTTCTCATTGGTTTCATTGAGTGTTATTGTAACTACATGTAGAATGGTCATTGAACCGAGTAGTTTTTTCATGAAAACACTACATAACAAGTTGGCCATGTATTGTAATAAATATTTTTAGACTGAAATTTGGTCAACTATGTGCTTGAGTATTATAGCGATAATTTACATAACTTTTCATAGCTCACAAACAAACTAGGGTTCCCCAAATTCAAACACAATTTCAAGAAGTTGGAATTCACTTAAAAGTGCAAAATAGAATAAAGGAATCATAATAGTATTCAGTGATAGATAAAGAGTAGAGTCGTGAGTTTTATTTCCCTTACCACTAGTTTCTTACAATCCTACTTGGTGGGATACACAAAGAAATTAACTCAACATGTACTAATTATTATTTGCATTGTAACTAGTTGTTGCATACAAGTTAGACCGACAATATAGACCTTGCAAACTCAAACACTATAAATCTTTCTACAAGAGTTAGAACTAATAAATACATTCCACATAATATTTGTGTTTGTGAGACAAGTGAACTTCCATTCCTTCATTTATACATCGATTAGGCCATCCTTATCCTAATTGTTGATTCCTTCCATCCAACGGGAAAGGAGTAGAGTCAACTCTTGACTCTCCTAATTTCAGGTTGGATGGAGGGAATCAATAATCAAGATAAGCTCAGGTCATCAATTGAGTTTGTAAATTATATTTCAAACTGTAGACGATGGAGAGACAATACCTATGTAATGTGCCAAAGCCTAGAGGCTGAACTTCTTAATCTCTCAAATAGACAGTGCCTACATGCCTACAATGATATTAGAGAGTGACAACCAATTCTACTTACATATATTTAAGGAATCATAAGTATGGCACCAGTGAGGGTTTGAAACACAAATGTGCATTGAGTTGAAAATATTATAACTACACAATCTACTATCTTGGATTTTATAAGTGTGGTGCATAGTACATTAGCTTCTCCAACCACAAATTAGCTTCTCAATTGATAATGATTATACTAAAGGAATATTAACCTAACCTTAATAAATAGCCACAAACTATGTAGTGCCAAGATCAATTTATACTCATTATATTGAAAGAACACTAACCTAACCCTAATAAATAAGGTACAATTTATACTCATTATATTAAAATAACAATAACTTAACCCTAATAAATAAGGTAAGGTAGTGTTAATTCAAAATTAGAATTATATTGATGAGTGTTAGTTTCAAATTAAAATTATATTAATTAGTATTAACATAAATTTACAATTGTATTGATCATATAATTGATGTTAAGGTTTTGTGTGCTCTTAAAAATATATTATTATTAAAAATAAAGTAAAAAAAACAAGAACAGTTCAAAATGACCCTAAATAACTAAATAATCTAAAATAAAACAAAAAAGGCTACGTTTGATGGTAGGTTTTCCAAACATTTGAATAGCCACGGAGCGATAAAAGGAAAGAAAACCTTGATAACCATCCATCGCATTTTAAATGAAAAATAACGATAACGACCCAGGTGTGTTTGTGCTGATATATATTAAAATGTAAATTCTTCATCCTATAACCAAGGTGGGTTTGTGCTGATATATTTTAAAATGTATTCTTCAACATACCATTTTAGGGATGAATTTTATTTCCACGATGGCGTCTCCTGTCGATGCTAATTTTATTACTGCACAATTCAAATATACTTGAAGATTAAAATCGTAATCCAATAGAAACCCTAGAGCAAGAAAACCATAAGAAGCCAAACAAGGAAACGAAATGGGCTTAAAACCACGTTAACTGAAGTGGAAGACTGAGAAATTCAACGAAATATCCAACTAGCCATGGATGAATGACTGCATGGAGAGGTATATATATATAGGAAGTCAATCCATGAAGTATCAAAACTTGGAGAGGTATATATATATAGGAAGTCAGTCCATGAAGTATCAAAATTTTTTGTACAGTCGAAACTTTGGATGAAGGACTGCTTGGAAAGTTATATATATATATATATATATATAGGAAGTCCATCTATGAAGTACCAATTTTTTTGTACAGTTGAAACTTGGGATTAAGGAAACATAGTGCAGATTAAAGACATCGTACATTTAAAAAAACCCGAACCGTACTGAGAACTTTGATAAACAGATATGCGACGCATGGTCACACTTTTGGAAAATCAATTTGGTACAAGAATTCATACAATGATCATTGCAAATGTAAATTAAAAAACAAAACCCAGAATTGTTCACATTCTTCACAGGAACCTGTATATTAGAAGCCAAAATTGCAAGTGAAAACGCAATATTGACAGGTTCTCTGCTTTATTGAAGTTACCTAAAGGCAGTTAAAACAGGAATATTAAAATCGCAATCGTAGATTACAAGGTAACAATACCTAAGACATCAGATTTTCATGGATGCGCAGGATCTCTTTAGAAGTACCCTCACACAAACACGCTGTAGAAATTGCTTTTCCTCCCTCGACACCCGAGAATCGACTGCGCGTATAAGCAGTTGAATTTGAGTACTCATTTGCGAGTTCGTGCATGGCCTGAACCTGCATCTTAAGGGTCACGATGTAATCTGCAACTTCCGTTAAGAAAACGGGCGTGTCCAGCCCATGGCTTCCCGGAACGATCTTCCCGAGGGTTTGCATACGAGAAGCCACGGTAGTTTCCGCTTTGTCGTCGCAAAGATTTCGTGACTGGCCACCATAAGGATTCTTGGAAGCCCCGTTCCGTTTGCAGTGTCTCGTTTTGGCAGATACCAATACTGTTTTTCGGCGGGAATTCCCTTTGGGTTTAATTACTCTCCATTGGCAGTGGAATTTGTTGAGGGTGAGAAGGTATTTGTCAATGATCGCCCGGCTCCACGCTGTGCGACCCCTCTTCGTGACTGCCAACGACAGATCCGCAGCCAGTTTGACGGCGCGACTTCGAACCGCAACGCTTGTCGTGTGTTCGATTCTCTGACGCCGTAAAGTGGCCACCAGGCGCCTCAAATAAATTCGTTGGAATGCGACCCTGCGGAAGGTCGCCCCCTCCTGCCCAAGTGCAGAAGGCTGGTCCATATAGTAAGCGTATCGGAAACCTCCAAAACCTCACAACCACGAATCAGTTTTTCTCTGTAAACTGTAACGTTTGTGCGCGAAGGAAGATAGGTTTTGCCGGGCTTTAACGAAGAGAGTTCTGGGTCATCTAATTCCATCCATGTGGACGACTCTGGGCTGACGGTACATTGTCCCTCTACATATCAATCACATCACATCACATGCAATCGCCAGCTCGTGATCAAATTTGAATGGCGGTGGTATTCATTTCAATTTGAAAAGCATATATTATTTTTCAAATGTAAATATGAATAATTTTATTTCAATTGGAAAGTATAAATTAACTAAACTTTTCACAATTAATATATATTGAATTTAGTAATAGATAATAAAGCTAAATTATGGTAGCAATCAAGTTTAGTATGTCTTGTAATATTTATTGTATGAACTTTGAAAATTTTATTAGTGATAAAAGTGGTGTTAATGAAATTTAAACTAGAGATAGTGTAGTTATCCAAGCTTGAGAGCTCTAAGAGTGATGGCCATGGACTCCTAACGAATACATACCACCCCATAGAAAATGGTAAACTTATTTAAAACATGTTTAGTAGTCTCGGAATGCAACATCATCGTACACTAATTCACTGAAGAATCAAAGTTTGTTGTTGAAGGGTTGTCAATTGTCATGACATAGTACATGTATGTAGGCACGATGGAGGAGCAAGCCAATGACATCAATCTTGAGCACATGCCATGAACGTCATCACTGAAGAATCAAAGTTTGTTGTTGAACGGTTGTCATAGGCAAGATGGAGGGGCAAGTCAATCTTGAGCACATGCCGTGAACGTCATGAATTAGAGACTTCCAAAGTTGCAACTCATTCTACATTAATGGTCTTCACAATCTGCATTTTAAATAGAACCAAAACCTCAAAGTAAGTTTGCAAAATTGTAATGATAGGATTGGAAGTTTGGAGAGAAAGTTTTAGGCTTTGAAAAATCAAGAGCTCGGGGATCTAGGATTGAAATCCTTAGGGTTATAAAAAGAATTCATGTGTTTTGTATCAATTCGGGATTCAAAGAATCAACACAATTTAGTATTTAGTATTTACCTACAATTATAGCTACAACACTATAGCTATTGCGTCACAATGTGCATAGAGATGAGTGTAGAGCAATCCCAACAACTTTACTGCATCAACATCGTCAACAATTCAACTATGGGAATTGGGAACTTCCATCTTCCATGTTTCCAACCTCAGTGGCACACAATAGGCTAAGCTTGAGGCTTCCATCGTCCATGTTTTCAACCTCAGTGGCACACAATAGGCTAAGCTTGAGGCTTCCATGTGTCTTGAATGGCATGCAAAAGATAAGTTGGCCAAACAGTACTGCGAAATTCCTGACAAGGAAACAAGTAAAAGTAATTAGAAGAAATTTCAACTCAACAATGCTCTCACACAGCGAGACAAAAAAGCATTTAATTGTCCCTTGTCCCTGAAGTCGTCATTTTTCTACAGTCTCGTTGTGGTACTAGGGATCTTTCACCTGGGTCACCGATGCTGGACAGTAAAACCGAGCCTGGTACTTTTCTTTTTGTCGGGTCATTTCGGTCCTCGCCGATTCGCGATCCGCCCGCTGAAAATTCATGTCATGCATGAAAGCTTTTATTTCTTGTCACTGTAAATTTGATGCCTCGGGTTAGTTTCCCTAACCCTTGTGACTGTAAATTTGATGCGCGATATTAGTTTTCTTTGTCATTTTGATAAAGAAACAAACAATCAATGCACATTACAGTTACATGTGTCTTGACTTCCTTTTCTGAGATTTGTTCTCAGAGGAAAATTTATTATATGGCTCATTAACATGTATGTTACAAAAATACCCGTAGTATGCAACCAAAAAAACAAACAAACATCGCAAATTACAGTTACATGTGTCTTGACTTTTCTTCTTCTCTCCTGTTTTTGTTCTGGGAGGAAGATTCATGACAGTTGGAAGAGCAAGGTGCATATCACTTGGGTTTCTTCATAGACTACGAGGCAAACTTTTTCTATTTATGTCTAATTTTATGTTTACTTTGGAAGGTTGGATCCAAATGACTTTGTTTTTAATTGAAAAGAAACACCTAATTACATATTAGTTTATTTTTTCTTCCACATATAAACTTATTCAAATAAAATTAAACTTATTTAAAATAAATTAGTTTAATTTACAATTTAAATGTTTTTAGCATAGCAAAGAATGGTAAGTGAATTTAGTGGCTTAATTTTGTGAATATGGTTTCCTATTAAATTAAACAAAAGCTAAACAATAAACTAATTAAACTAAACTAATTAATATAATTATAAAACATATACTATTTAATAAACAAAAAAACAAAAATTGATATGGACAAAACCAAAAACAAAAACTGATATCCACTTAAGTGAAGCTTATTTAAATCTTAATCAATATGCATTTCAACTTAACAAGATAAGAGCACATGTTAACATAGCCATACTTAAAGTGATTAGTGAACATCCATAAGTGTATTTAGCCACTTAGCTTTGTAGAAATGGTTGCCTATTAAATTAAACAAAAGTTAAACTTTAAACTAATTAAACTAATTATCAAATTATTATAGTTATTCATTTATGGTAAACATAGACATTGTAGTAATTAATATAAATAAAACATATGCTATTTAATAAAATAAAAAAACTGATATGGACAAAACCAAAAACAAAATTGATATCCACTTAATTGAAGCTTATTTAAACCTTAATCAATATGTATTTAAGCATAACATAATACAATTACCATAAAATGAATCTGATTTACACACTTGTTTTACTAAAATTAATCTTGTTGATGTGTTAAAGAAAATCCAAAATCTTAAAGTTATATATAGGTCATAGAGTTAATAAAATAAACAATAAAATACTATAATTTTGAGAAAAATGTTAAAACACCTTATAACAATTCATCTTCAAATTAAAATACATAAAATTAAAATACATGAAATGCCAAACAGCAGTTAGCTGATTTACTTTGGTGTTTTATATTTAACAAGATAAAAAGAAAAACATAAAGTCCAATCAAACCCACGGTTTCATCAAGTTTGTTTCTTTTGAAAATTTTCATTTTCTTTAGTAAATATGGGTTGAGCTCTAACCAGCAGAATTTCTATGAATTTGAAGTCCAAAAACTTTTAAACTGTAGAATTTGTTGTATAATGAGTTTCTATGCATCATAGTTATGACTAGTTCGATGTGTAAATCTAAAGCTATATGATGCATGACTAGTTAGTCTGATCACGTGAAGACGGGTCACGAGGAAAGGTACATGTAAAGTGAGAAAGTGCAAGTATGATGCATGA
>LPNX010523296.1:408889-421894 GCA_001517045.1 Pseudotsuga menziesii | reverse complement strand
ATTTTCCAAATTGAGAAGCTTCACTGCAACCAGTGTGTTATCATTCAATACCCCTTTGTACACTTTCCCAAAACTGCCCACTCCTAACAAGTTTGCATCACTAAATTCCCCTGTTGCGCTAATGATCTCTGCATAAGAAATTCTGCGGTGCCCCATATTTAAGGATGCCTCGACCTCTATAGGAATATGCCTCTTGCAATTTTGTCTCCACAAGATTCTCAAAAGAAAGCATGATACAATAGTGAATGCAACTGTAACAATAGGAATGACAACTCTTTTCAAATATGAAACACTTTTATGTTTTGGAGTAGGGCATGGTGACAATCTTACCCAAGGTCCACATAGGCCAGGATTTCCCATAAACACTGTGGCACGAAGATATTTGAAAACTCCACCTTTTGGGACTTCTCCTGACAAGTTGTTGAAAGAGAAATTCAATTGCTTGAGCATTTTGAGATTTTCCAATGACATGGGTATTCCACCTGACAAATTGTTGATGGAGAAGTCCATGTCCTGAAGACTTTGAAGTTCACCTAGTGACATTGGAATTGGACCTTCAAGTGCATTGCAAGAAAGATTTAAGTATTCTAGTTCTTTGCAGCTTCCAAGCCCATTTGGAATGTAACCAGTGAACCGATTCACAGAAATATCTATAGCTTGAACCATAGTCATCTTACTTAGTCCCATAGGCATAGGTCCATCTAATAAATTATTTGAAATGTTGAAAGAAAAAGCTAAATTTGCAAGACCTGTGACCTCAGGAGGTATATGTCCACTAAGCATGTTGTGTGATAAGTCTAGATCTAGTAAGTTCACACATTTCCCTAGATTTGAAGGTATAATGCCCGATAATTGATTGTAGTCAAGATATAAATATCTCAATTGCTGAAGCTGGGCAATAGAATTGGGTATCCTTCCCCGTAGATTATTTTCCTTAATATTTAAGTACCCTAAGTTTTTGAGTTGCCCAATCTCCATGGGTATGCTTCCTTGTAAATTGTTAAATGACATATCCAATTCTTGCAAGTTTTGAAGCATATTATTTTTGGAAGGGATTAACCCTCTTAAATTATTATCCCCTAAATCAAGAAATGTTAAATTAGTTAAGTTTCCAATATGTGGAGGTATTTCTCCACTTAATTTATTTCTACGAAGAGCTATGTTATTTAAATTTTTGGAGAGCTGACCGATAGAAAAGGGCAAACGTCCTTTGAAATTATTACTGTATAAATACAACTTTTCCAAGGTATGTTATTTAAATTATTATTATTACCCAATCCGCCACCTCCTTGTGCAGATCCTCCAAACACATGGTTTTTACCACTGCCCACAGGTCACCCACCACCTTTTCCACTTCCAATCTAATGCTCAGCGACACATGTTCCTTATAAATATCCGCCCCTTCTTGAACCTAAACCTATAGCCTTGTCGCAGGCTTCACTTGAAGCATTATACCCTTCCCCTTTCTGTCCCGGCTGTCAGCGACATCACCCGGGCTTTGGACGCTTCTTAGGGAGTGCTTGGGGGCCATACTGCAAGGAAAAGGGTGGCTAGCCACACACAGAGAGATGAGCCGAAGACCACGCTTCAAAGAGAGATGCAGGGTGGCGAGCTCACCCTAGAATAAAAGGGGGAAGGGGCCATGATTTCATCCCCAAGCCAATACCTCCCTTACATCACTCCAATCATTCGATCGACTATCCTTGTACCTTCACCTGCCTCAGAGATCCTAATGGTCATTAAAACCCAATCCTTCCATCAATCCTGCTCTTCCTTTCTTCGCTCCCTGGACCTCTGCCATGAGTTTTGGATCCCTTAACCCTAACCCCCCCTGCTCCTTTGGTTTGCAGATTCCTTCTCGATTGACCAAGGCAAACTTCGATTTCTCTTCCCTGTTGCCCCAAAGTAAATTCCTTTGCATACCTCAAATAATCCATAGAACTGACTTTGGGGCTGAGAGAATCGATAAGAGGTATATGGGCATAGCCTGCATAACTGTCTTTACCAAGATCAGATGACTTGGAAGATTTAAAGGATGGAGAACGCAACTAGAGAGCTTTTGTTTCATTTTGTCTAGAAGATCCTGCCATGAGGCTTTCTTCACCTGCCCCACCCCTAGGGGTATTTTGAGATATTTGGAAAGCATTGTCCCTTTCGAGAATCCCAGAATCCTGATAATGTTCCTCTGGGTGATTATGTCTGTGTTCATGAAGAAAATTTGGGACTTATTGGGATTGACTGCGAGGCTTGATGCCCTGGCAAAGAGGGTCAAGCACTTTTTGAAGCTTCTCACTTCTTGGACTGAAGGGTTCCCCATGAGCATGGTATCATCAACAAATTGTTGATGAGTCTGTTCATCCATACCTTCATGGATTTTTATTCCCCTCAGCTCTTTGTTTTCATCTTGAGTCTTAATGAGACAGCTCAGGCCCTCTGCCACTAGAATGAAGAGGAAGGGGGAAATGGGATCCCCTTGTCTAATACCTCTGGAGGCCTAGAAAACACAGGTAGGGGAGCCATTTAGGAGAATGCTAAAGAACGGGGTTGTGACCAAGTTCATGACCCATTCTATCCACCCTTGACAAAAACCATAGGCTTCCAGCATTTTGTCCATAAACTGCCAGCTTAATTTGTCAAAAGCCTTTGCTATATGCAAATTTATCATCATACCTGGCCTCTGAGAGCTTTTCAGCGAGTGGATCACCTCATGAACGAGGATGATTCCGTCCACAATCTGTCGACCTTCCACAAACCCAGATTGCTCTGAGCATAGTAGGTTGGGTAAGAGGGGTTTTAGCCGGTTTGCTATCACTTTAGATATGATCTTGTAAATTACATTGTAGAGGGCAATTGAATGAAATTTGTCTGGACTGTCAGCTCCAGCCTCCTTGGGGATTAGAGTGAGGAAGGTTGCATTAAAAGCTTTTAGAACCCCTTTCTTATCTCTAGATTCTTCTATGATTTCAAATACCTCCCCTTTGATGAGATCTCAAAAGTAGTGAAAGAAATTTGAGGTAAAGCCATCAAGACCAGGAGCTTTCCCCAAGGCCATCTGGTTGACTTCCTCCTCAACCTTTTGCATGGTCACTGGCTTGGTCAGCATCTCATTATTCTCTCTCGTTAAAGACCTTGGAATCAGGTGAGTGATCCTCTCGATATCTCCCCCTCTATCATCCCCATCTTCGCTGAGGATCTCAAAGAAGTGTTAGGTAAGTTCCTCCTCTATCTCTTGTCTGGTCTCTATCCTACTACCATCAACCTTTCTGAGCTTTTGGATTCTCGAGCTACTCCTATTCTGAATGACCGAGTTATGGAAAAACTTTGTGTTTCTCTCTCCCTCCTGAAGCCATTTTACTCTTGCCTTTTGCTTCCAAAATATTCCTTCTTGCCTCTCCTTTGATTCTAGTTGATCCCATAGGTCCTTTTATTTGGCCTTCATGTCCCCATTCCAGCCATTCTCCATTCCCTCTCTATTTATCAAATCCAGTTCACTTATCAACCTCTTTTTATATTCAAAGATATTATCAAACTCTTCCCTATTCCACGTGCGAATTTTGGCTTTTAGGGCTTTAAGCTTCTGCCGGAAATGGTACATATTGTCCCAGGAGGGGGGACCAACTCCTGCCACTATTGAGTGACTTGTTCCTTAAATTCCTTATGTTCCAGCCAGAACTACTCAAATCTAAATGGTTTGCTCAGTTTGGTACTGGACCAATCCAAGTTGAGACATATTGGCTAATGATCAGAACCATCTGCCATGAGTACATCTGCAATTATTTCTCCCATACTATGAACAATATTTTCTGAAACCAGGAATATGTCCAGCCATGATGCCACCAGATGATCCCCTCCTCTCTTATTGTTCCAAGTAAATCATCCATTGCCCGTATCCAGATCAACTAGGGGGATTTGAGCCAAGAAATCATAGAAATTTTCTTGATATTTGTCCAGAAATCATCTCCCCCCCTTCTTTTCCCCCAAGTTAGCTATGAGGTTAAAATCCCCCCCTATTACCCATTCCCATCCTTGGCTTGCCCTTTGACCCAACCGAGGAAATCTATGAAGGCCTGTTTCTTCGAGAAGCAACTCGGACCATAGATATTCCCCAGTGATCCTTTCACACTAGAGTCCAAAAGACAAAAGTTAGCCATTAATGAGAATTTGTTAGCCCGCCAACCTGAGAGTTCCACCAATCTAGGTTTCCATAGGATTGCAATACCACATTCTTGTCCCACAACATCTAGGGCCATTAACTGACAACCTTTCCAGATGCTATTTCAGATTTTCTCTAGACCCTCCAAGCTACACTTAATTTCTTGAAGAAACAAGATGTCTAGCTTTTCCTGCATTACCTTCCTATTTAGAGTCTTCCACTTCCTGGGGTTACTGCACCCTCTAATATTCCAGGATATAAGCTTCATTGACACACCTTACTGACTTCAGAGAAGGTCGCCTGTATTGTGGGATACTGGCCTGATTCTATGAGTTTAACCCCAATTGCAGCTATACGTTGCTTGTTTGTTTTCCTTCCCCTCCTGAGCTCTTCTTTTGGGGATTTCCTTTTACTTCCTTTTTGCGGATCCGAGTCTATCTCTAGATCTTGATGAGCCCCTGTTCTAATGATAGCTTCCTGTAGAAGCTCGATCTGACGCTATGGTACATTCTTCCTTGATCGCGTCTAGGTCTAGCTCACCCAGTTCCATTTCTTCCTCCTCATCCTCCTCCATAACTTACATCTACTACACCCCATCTCCATCTGAGTCTTTAACTCCTTCCTCCTATGGCTTTCCAGATTCCTTCTCCTTGCTATTATCTGTATCTAGTGTTTCCTCCCCTAGCACCTCAAAGGGGTTGGTGGACCGAGGGGTTTTTGTTGTCAGTTCCCTCCTGGCTTTGGATGACCCTCCTCCCTTGTTCCTTCACCTGGACTTAACCTGAGTGAAGCCATCTTTCTCCCTTCGCCTTCCTTCTTATGACCAAGATTTCCTGCTTTCGTTTTTAGTTTAGGGCAATCCCTTCCCAGGTGACCATATTCATGGCAGTGCCTACACCGAAAAGGTAATTGGTGATAATCTATAGGTTGAATCCATTCCTCATCTTCCCAATTTAGGAAAATGGCTTCTAGGATTTATTTGGATAGGTCCAGGTAAACACAAATCCGAGCAAAAGAAGTATATCGTTGAACCCTAGTTTGCTCAGCCGCCTTTATAAATTCCCCCAAGGTGTTCCCAATATCCTTCAGGGTCTCCAGATCCCAGTATTCACCTAGAAGTGAAAATAGGTGAATCCATACTGGGGCTACCATCATGTCTTCCGTTTTTGGGTTAAAACGCTCTCTCCATGGCCTCAAGTACAGACCGATTGAGAAGAAAAAATATGGACCTCCTTCCAAGATTTGATCCCCATCTTCCTGATTGAAGAATATTATGGTGAAAAAGCTCTTGGATCCAAGCTGTAAGTCATAGTGGCCAGTCGGGTTCCACACGCTGCTGATCCACCGCACCAGATTTCTTTCTTTGGGCCATACTCCCACAAATTTTCCGATAAGGGCCTTCTCCTTCTACAGCTCAATCTTATCTCTCACATGTTCTGATCTGATCCGAATCACCGGGATCATTGAGGCCTTCGAAAGACACNACAAATTTTCCGATAAGGGCCTTCTCCTTCTACAGCTCAATCTTATCTCTCACATGTTCTGATCTGATCCGAATCACCGGGATCATTGAGGCCTTCGAAAGACAACCCCCCATGCCATATCTTTTACCTTTCTGCTCCCCCTCCTCACTTCCCATCCCCACTCCTCCCTTCCCTGAGGCAGTGTTCTGGGGATCCGGATCTGCCATGATCAGCCCAGGGGGGCTTGTAGGCTGCCTCTCCCTGCAACCTTCCCGTCGATCTATGCCACTGCCACACTCTCACGTTGCTCCACCAAGAACCCTAAGCCTTACACCCCAAAAAATCTAAAAAACACAATTAGTTAAATAAAAACATTATAATAATAATATTTTGATAAAACATTATAATAATAATATTTTGATAAAATATTAAAATAAAAATATTTAGAAATTTTTATAGTTTTACTTCACTTATAAAATAAAATAAGTATTTTCACTTTTTAATTTTGTGCAAAAGGTAATCTCATATCAACATCAATTCATTTAATACATTATATCATCATATTTTGATTTGTTAAATTGCAAGGCTACTACCAAAAGCCACAAAGACTTGTGCACAAGGAGAAAATATCTCCATTAATTTGCAACCATCTTGATATGGTAAATAATGTATTGATAAGGTAAAAAATGACCTCTAACTAGTAGTTAGAACTCAATAATTAATCCAGAAATATTTGTTATTATTATGGGGTCTTTACTTAGTGAAACTATGCCAAAGTGCCTTCGTTCATGGGATATTAGAGAAAACCTTTAATTTCACTAGATATTGACAATCACACATGTTTTGGTGCACATGTGTGAAAGGTTTTAAGTTCAATATATGTTTATGTGTATTGCAGATAAAAAATAATAAATACAAATGAGAAGATTACCTTTCAAAATCAAAAACATATTTTCTTCACATAGTTAATTCACACCCTTCTTTATCATCAATGCATTTTACAAATTTAAGCTTAATATTATAAAATTTATCTAATTGTACCCCAAACTTCATTAATATTTAAGAACCCTCTAACCTATCTAAAACCTATCTAAAACTTGATATATCATGTTTTTTTTAGCTAAAAACATTTTAACCTCTTTGGGGATTAATATATTATGCTCAGACATCGTAAGTAGAAGAGGTGTCCTCATTTCGCAAGGTTGCATCAACTTGTAATTCCAATAGATATGCATTTATATAAGAACTGAACATATTATGTGAACTTGAATACTTGGTTGTCTTACAAGATGAGAGCTTTTATAACATATTTTCAATGCATGATATATATAAATGTATACAATTTGTTATGATTTTTAGCTAAAAACATTTCAACTTCGTTGTTCAAACATCATAAGTAGAGGAACTGTCCTAGTTTCACAAGGTTGCATCTAAATTGTAATTCCAATAGATATACATTTATAAGAACTAAACATATTATGTGATATTGATTAATCTTGAATTTGAAGCTGAGTTCTAATCTTTTACATCTACTAAAATGAAATAACTTGAAGAAATAAAACTAACAAAGCAAAAGCCTAAGACAATAAAATGATGTGTAATTGAAAATGAAAGACTGATTATGAACTCAAATGAGAACTAAAAATGGAATGTTGAATCTATTTCAGAAATGTGACAAACTGATATTCAACAAAGTCTATGGCAGCATTTTAAACAAGCTTAAGCTAATCTAGGTTTTAGGCATGGAAACGAATGAAAGTAACTCATAAACTACCTAAATCATAAACAAAAATAAAAGTGTGGCTTCTTTTCAAACCAAAACTATTTCTCATTTGAACAGTAAAATATATGTTGAATGTAAATGGATTTCATCATCTTTAAAACTGAAATAATTAATCTATGTGTTAATATAGAACTAAATATGAATTGTTGGAGGTGAATTCGAATTCCAACTAGCTACATAACACGGTGGAATGTTGGAAAATTAACCTCCTCCTTAACTAACTATTTCTGCAAAAACAAAATACTGAAAATTCTGGAAATGAATTAAAATTCTTTCTAAGTGCGAATTAAGGGATGAACGACAGTCTGCATTAAGGTGCGAATGAAATGCTGAAAAATAGTCTGAGTGAAGGTGTGAACTGATTTCTGAAAGACAATCTAAACAGAGGGACAACTGGCCGTCGTATGGATTCTGAAGGCATAAATTGCATAAAAATGCAGGAAATTATATGTTATAAAAAACAAAGTGTCACCTACAGGAAAACGAACTTGCTCGCAGAAACGAAATGACTTAGCTACAAATATAAAAATAAGTTGCTAAATATGGAACCTCTAATTGTTGAGGGGCCCTTCCTAGCAAGCAGGGGTTTATCTTCTAAGCTGCTCAGTCACCAACCATTAACAAAAAACGAGAATGATCACCAACAGCTGGAATAGAGATTTTTATTAAACTGAAGCAAAGTTTACAAAGCGTTTTTCTTCCTTCCTCTTCAAAACCAAAGAGGTATTTATATGATGATTAGAATGGAGATCAGGTCGACCACCTCTTGCTAAAAATAGAGGTTCTATACTGCTGTAACAACTACCCATCAAAACATGAACGAATTTAGAAAACGACCAACCACAATTTCTGGAAAAGTTGGTTTCAGAGAACCACAATTTTCTCCCAAATGGCTTTGAATTTTGTGAAAATTACTTGTAGTAACCAAAATGGGCCTATTCTGCAAAAAACCCATGTTCCAAAATTTTCAATTTCGCTTCTATTTGCCCAAAAATCTGATGTCCGTTAAAAACACGTGGTCAAAATGAGCGTTTGAATGACCTGTAACTAAAATTTGTTCATAAAACTGGACTCTGAGCAGATTTTTTGCTGGTTTTTTGGCCACGTTGAAGGCTAATTGCTGGGTTGTTGAACTAAATGTCGGATTCCTGGAGCTGGCCTCCCTCACGTGAACCGTTTTATTGAATATACTGCATGTGTTTAAATCATATACCATCTGTGTATAAGTCGATCCATGATGTGCAGATTCGTGAACCTGCATACAAAAAAGCATGAGTATATACATTTTGTTAATTTAAAACATTGTTACAAACTAACGAATTGATTTAAGAATCAAACCAAAATTATTAAAGCGTGGTTTGACTTTGTTTTATGTAATGACTATTTGTTTTATGTAATTCGCTATTAAAAGGGATTAGTATATATTTAAATAATAATAATAACATTTTTATTACTTAATGGTTTATTTGTTAAATTTGAAACAATGTTAAAGACGTATTATTAATTCAAACTTTTAATTTGTATATGCAAATATCATGGAACCAACAAGAATTAGAGAACAAAGTTAAATCCAGGCAGTAAACCAATAAGAAACATGTTATTAAACTTAGTGCAAAACTTAGGACCAGGAAAAAGGGCTGAATGGAGTGCCAAAATGCGCACTAAATGCAATAACACATCAAAAATGATGAATTAAGCTTATCTTACATTTATAAGTTATAATTGATAAAAACATACTAAAAGATAGACAATTAAAGATAAATGTATTAGATTTCGGTAAATAGGCCGAGAAATTATTGTAAATAACATCATTATAAAAGACAATTATGGGGCCCAACAAGAGTATTGTTCAACTAAGGGTATCAAGAAGGAGCACACTATGCCCCATACCCCACAACAGAATGGAGTTGCATATCAGAAGAACAAGACTATGGTTGGAGCAGCCAAGGCCATGCTATTTGATCAAGGATTACCACTATTTTTCTGGGTCGAGGCATTCAAGACTGCAGTATACATTCAAAACAGGTGTCCCCACACAGCCTTGGGGAGGAAGACACTGGAGGAAGTCTTCATAGCCACTAGGCCAGATGTGAGTCACATTCGCATATTTGGGAGTGTATACTATTGTCATGTTCATGCTCACAATAGGAAGAAGTTGGACCCTTCTGGAGAGAAGGGGTTACTTTTCGGTTACAGCGAGATTTCGAAGGCATATAGAGTTTACATTCCTACTCGCAGGAGGATCACTGTGAGCAAGGAAGTCCAATTCGATGAGGACAGGGCCTTGCGAAGATCTATAGACTTACCAGCAGAGTAGCAGTCAGCACAGGAGTCAGGAGTCAAGTTGGAGGAGCCAGATGTACAGGTACAGGTACAGACACAGAGCATGGGTTCTAGTGGTTAGAGGGAGTCAGGAGGACATGATCCTTCAGTCATTGACTTAAAGGATGAGCTACAGCAGGAGACGGATATCTAGCAGCGGCAACAATTTGACACTAGGCTAAGGCCTAAGTGGTTTAGATCCACAGTTCAGGATTCCAGGAAAGTAGATCCTCCACATACATCTTTTAGATAGAGTGTACCACTAGAGAGGCTTAATTATATGGCACTGATGACAGAGTTGATTAATTCTGAACCTTTCAGCTTCAGGGAGGCTACACAACATGATGTGTTGTAGGAAGCTATGGTTGAGGAGTATGACTCCATTATAAAAATCCAGGTATGGGAGGTTGTGTCGAGGCCACAAGGGAAAAAGGTGGTGGGATCCAGATGGATCTACAAGGTGAAGCATGCAACAGATGGAAGCATGGAGAAGTATAAGGAACGCTTTGTGGCTAAGGGGTTTTCACATAATGAGGACATTGACTATGAGGAGACCTTCGCCCCTGTTTCCAGGTATTCTTCCATTCGGACCATTATCTCACTAGCAGCTGAGATGGGTTGGCGTGTCCATCAGATGGATGTCAAGACTTCCTTCCTCAATGAATTAATAGAGGAGGAGGTGTATATTGAGCAGCCAGAGGGATTTGATGTGGAGAACAAGGAGACGGATGTATGTAGACTACATCGAGCTCTTTATGGGCTCAAGTAGGCACCTCGATCATGGTACTTGAGGATTGAAAGCTATCTATAGGAGATGGGATTTCAGCGGAGTGAGGCTGACCACAACCTATACTTATTGACATGTGAGGTGCCTCTCATACTGGTATTATATGTGGATGATCTGTGTTTGATAGGAGATGAGAGGTTTTGGAGACTGTAAGTCAAACCTTGCGGTAGAGTTTGAGATGAAAGATCTTGGGCTGATGCATTACTTTTTGGGCTTGGAGGTTTGGCAGAGAGATGGATACTTCTTCATCGGACAGGGGAAGTAGGAAGTAGATATCATGAAGAGATTCAGGATGGAGGATTGCAAGCCTATGGCCATACCTCTAGTTTCCAACTGGAGGAAGATTGATGCATCAGGATCAGACAGATTTGATCCTGCCTTGTATTGTCAGCATAGCGGATCGCTTATGTATCTGGTCAACACTCGACCAGACATCAGCTTTGCAATCAACTCTTTGAGTCAGTTCATGGTGGACCCTGGGAGAGTGCATTGGACAGTTGTGAAGCACATACTTTGCTACATCATAGGTACAGTGGAGTATGAATTGGTTTATAAGCGCAGGGGGAGTTTACAGTTAGTAGGTTTCACAGATGCTGATTGTGCAGGATGTGTAGAGGACCGGAAGAGTACTTCAGGTTTTGTTTTCATCATTGGATCAAGGGTTGTCTCTTGGTTCAGAAGGAAGTATAATTCAGTTGCATTGAGCTCAACAGAGGCTGAGTACATGGCTTCTTGTGAGGGTATGTGGCAAACACATAGACATCAGATACCACTTCTTGAGAGATTGTGTTCAGAGGGGTACCATTCAGTTGGAGTACATATAGACAAATGAGCAGGTGGCGGACATTTTCACCAAGGCACTTTGCAGACAAAGTTTTATGAAGTTCAAGGATAAGTTGGGGTTGCTACTGAATCCCTTCCTCGTTGAGAGGGAGTGTTAAACTAGTAGCAACAAGGAAGGTCTTCATGCATGCATGTGTTCTTGCATTCAGAAGACTTAAATTAGGAAACCAGTTGTATTTAATTTACTTTTCCTAAGTTGACTTTGGAAAATACATTAAAGTGATATAAATTAACTTTAGTGAACCACTAGTTAAAGTGAAAGTGAAATTAGGGTTTTTTCTTTACCACTAGTTAAAGTGAAACTGAAATTTGGGTTTTCACTTTACCTAAAGTTATAAAAGAGAGATCAATTGGTGGAGAGAACACACACTTGTATTCCGATAGAGACAGGATACAGACAGGGAGAGAAATTCAAACAGAGGATTTAGTTGAGAAGACAGAGGAGAAAGCAGCAGGATCATCGAGCTTTTTACAGTTGGGTTGTACACTCACAACTGATGTATCGAGAAATATGTTTTTAGAAAGGAAAGAACCAATTTTCATAATATAATATATTGATAATGAACATTAATGATAAACACTTTTCACTTACTAAACTAGTGAGTTATTTGATATTGGTAAGTTTATGAGGCCAATGTATAATTTAAAGAGAAGCAATGAGTAAAGTGAAAAGACTAAGAATTCATCAGCATTTAAGTGAAGTAGTACACAATTTATCTGGAATGAGAAGAAGAATAACAAGAGATATGTGCTATCACACAAACTTACACCCTTGAAGATAAAGTCCTCAAGCTCTAGGTAAGGGCTTAGTGAAACTAAGAAGGAGGGCAATGTCACCACACCAAACCCTCTTCTACTCTTTAGGTCAACTCTTCTCTAGCTCAAGGGAGGTTTCCCTTAAAATAACTAAGTACTAAAAATTAATAAGACTCCAAACTTACTTAGTTTATTAAATCAATTATAAACTATTCAACATTAGAAATTAAGTTGAAACATAAATGCCATCTAGATCAGAATCCTCTATTAATGAGTCACGGGGTTTTGAAGCCTCACTAAGCAACCCAGAATCTTATCGTAGCAGACATAAGAGGCATAAGCCTTTTAGAGAAATTTGCATGGATAATTTTGAAGGGAAAAGACACCTACCTTTGATGGTGAAGCTAAATTTGGACAGGACTACCAAAACCTCTCCCTATGGTCTAATGGGTTCGTACCTAACCCTCTCATACTTTGACATTTTCCCTGGCGGAAAAATCATACCTCATTTTGCAGGTTTAGATGAACCATTGCTTTGCTCACTATCTCTTATGCTTCTTAAGCTCTAGCCACCTTCACCTCCGTTACCAAACACAAAAATTAAAATTTAAAACAATTACCAAAATTAGAAAATATAAATTTGAGATTTATGATGAATGAATTAATTGTTATCATGACCAACCAAAAAAAAGTATACATCTTAAACCATCAAAAGATTAATTACAATAGACTAAAGTCTTTAGTTTTTGGATTGATCCAAGATGACATGTTAAGTAGATAAAGCAAAAAATTAAATTGCCAAATAAAACCTATGAGTAGTATGATTTGAAAGTGAAAAGGTGACAGTATGAATATCAACCAACGATGTTTGAAATTTCAATGATTATATGAATTTTAA
>LPNX010523296.1:371949-408226 GCA_001517045.1 Pseudotsuga menziesii | reverse complement strand
CTTGATTTCATAATTATTTTCAATTAGTAGGGGAGTGGAGTTCTATTGTTTCTCCTTCAAAACTTCAAGTATTTTCCTTAGCCACACAATCTCATGTGTTGCTTCTAAAGAAACCACATATTCTTCCTCAATTGTATAATCTGTTGGAACTAATTGTTGCGTGATCCAGGAGACAATTTTTTATCCAAGACTATGAGGTAGCCTGAAATAGATACTCTTATCTCTTTGTCTCCATCACAATATGAATCGGAGTACCCAGTAAGTTTGAAGTAATCCACCTTAGAATATTTGATTGCAAAGTTTTGAGTCCCCTTCAAGTATCTTATAACTCTTTTGGTAGTAGACCAATGTCTTTCACAAGGTTTTTGCAAGAACCTGGAAAGGATACCAACAAGAAATTAAATATTTGGTTTGGTGGTGGTAAGGTAGATAAGGATCCCCACAAGTTGTATGTACTTGGTTGCATCTTCAAATTATTTTCCTTCATTTCATGTGAGCTTCAAATTTTGTTCCATTGGGATAGAGAGAGGCTTGCACTCTGTAATATCAAATATGTTCAAGAACTCTCCAACGTACTTATTTTGGGAGATGAATATGTATTTAGGATTTTGAGCTACTTCAATTCCAAAGTAGTAGTGAAGGTGTCCCAAATCTGTCATCTCAAAGCCTTTCTTCAATTCTTTCTTTATGGATGCAATATAGCTTTCATTGTTTTATGTCTTTAAAATATCATCTACATACATCACAAAATATACAACAGATCTTCCAACTTTCTTTACAAACAATGTTGCATCATCAAGATTAAAATGCTTAAAATTTAACTTCATAAAATGTTCAGTTAGCTTTTTGTACCATGTGTGAGGTGCGTGTTTCATGACATACAACAACTTAATGACTTTTCATACCTTTTGTTCTTGTCCATTCGCAACAAATCCTTTTGGTGAGACATGAAGACATTCTCTTTCAAGTCTTCATTCAAGAAAGTAGTATTCACATCCATAGAATGAACTTTCCACCCATTTTGTGCAACCAAAGACAATAGAGTATGGATGGTAGACCATTTTGTTGTGGGGCAGAAAATATCATCATAATCAATGTGTTCCTTCTGTGCAAAACCTTTCGCCACAAGCCTAGATTTGTGCTTGTCTAGCAAACCATCTAATCTTTACTTGTTCTTGTAGACACGCTTGCAGCCAATTGGTTTGGTTCCAAATGGAGGGTCCATCAACTTCAATCCCCATTCTTAATGAGAGCACCATACTAATTTTGCATGGATTCTTTCCACCCATCACAGAAAGCGGCTTCTTCAAAGAAATTTGGTTCAAGGTAAACGGATAAATTCAATTCACAATCATATGAAACATCCATATATTCTACATCACTTGAGTTTAAATTATCTAAATCTCCTCCATCTTCTTGTCTGGTCAAACTTCTTGTTCCCAGATTTCAAACTTCATCTAGATGGACACTTTCAATTGTCTTTGTGACCCATTTCGAAACTTTCTATGAAGGTCAAGGTTGTTTAGCTAGTGATGCTTCATCCTCTTCAAGATTTAATCTTCTAATCCTTTCAATCACATTAATTAGTTGAACCTCATGTTTGGTGAAGTGGAAAGAAATTCTTCATGAGTGTATTCATGAGGAGGTGATGGAGCTGCAAAAGGAGATTCCAAATCTTGATCCAAGCTAGGGATCCCCCCTTCAATATGTGGAATCTCATTATCAACTTCAAGAAAGGTCTTTATGTGGGAAAAAAATTCCAGATGATCAAGTTGTCTCTCATTAGACTTGTCATTTTTATCCATCTCAAGAAAAATGTCATCTCTGAAAAGAATAAACATTTTGTTTACCTCATTGTAAAGACGGTATGCTTTGGTGTTTGAGTACACCAAGAAAATGCATTTCTAATTTTGTGGAGTGAGATTGTTTTTTGTTCCTTTGGAATTAAGGCATAATAGGTAGAACCAAAGGCCCTGAGATGCTTCGCCAAAGTGATGCAACCATACCACAATTTATATGGATTCTTGTTTACAAGAGCATGAATGAAACTTATGCTTCTCAAATAAATTGCACATAGGACAACGTCATCCCAAAACATCAACTTTACATTCTTAAAAAGCATCATTGAATGAACCATATTATAAAGAGTCATGTTAATTCTTTCTGCCACACCATTCTATTGATGATTATAGCTTGGTGTCTAATCCCATGTTGGTTAAGATAGGATTCAAACTTATTTAATGCACTCTCATCCATTGTTAGTATGAAGGGAACAGATCTGCAATTTTGTTTCATTTTCAATCCATTCATGAAAGTTCTTAAATGTTTCAAAAGCTTAATATTTGTCTTTCAGCAAATACACTCAACATATCTTGGTGTAATTATCAATAAAAGTAATGATATACTTGTAACCATTGGCAGAAACAACATACATAGGGCCACATAAGTCAGAGTGAATCAACTCAAGTTTTCTACATGCTTTAAAATTGGAATCATGGAAAGGCTTCTTACTATATTTTCCAATAATACAAACTTCACACTATGTCAACTTCTTTGGAATTGTGGGAAAACCAAAAACATCATTATTCTTCAACAAGCGGAGACTATCATAGTTTATGTGTCCATATCTACCATGCCACAAAAACTACATTATTTGTGTCGAGATAGGACGGAAAAATTCTAACCTCTTGCAAATGTTCCTTTCAGGTTTAGAAGTTTCACATCTTCATACATGATCATAATGACTTGATTATCAGAGAAACTCCTTATCTTGACATTCCCATTGAACATGTGGATGGAATGACATTGTTTTCAAATCTGCACAAGGGACATCAAGTTTCTCTGCAACTCTGAAAGATACAAAACATTATGTAGCTTAAAGTCAACAAATCCAGTAAATTTAAGCTTCATGGTGTCAATTTCTTTCAGTTTGAGGCTAGACTTATATGCAAAATACACTACACCATCCACATTGGCATTAAATTATTCAAAAAAATATTTCTTAAACGGCATGTGGTTTCACCTATGTTAAAGCATCCAAGTATCTCTCTAAGAGGAAAATGGAGTGTTGAATAAGACTTCAATTGTCAATATTACAGCATGCAACAACAAAACAAGCAAATTTTAGAGATTTACTCACATCAACAAAGTTTGTTTTGTAATCCTTTATGTTTCTTCTATATGATCTTCTCCCATGAAATTATGCATGTCTTTGCGTCATGTCCATGTCTGCTGCAACAAACACAGTTAAGACCAAGTTTCTCATTGCCCCCTTACCTCTTACAGTTCATTTTTTGTGTTCTCTATGAGAATGCATATCGACATGTCACTACTCTACAATCTACAATCTCTGTTAGGATCTACAAGAAAAATATCAACATGTCACTCCTCTACAATTTGCAATCTCTGCTAGGATCTACAAGACAACCTACAATCTCTATCATACAAAGTGCATGTTTAAGTCTTTGTCACATTTTTATAATCTTGAATGAGAATGATAAAAATAACAATATATTGATTTCTCAACAATATAGATTTTTTACACAAAACAAATAAGCACTTTTAATCCTCGTTTTTGAGTAATGAAGTATTACCCAACAATATTTTAATGCAGAAAGAACTAAACAATGTGCTCCATAAACTAAGCAAAGTTCAAACCCTGCATATCTTGCACAAAGAAATATCTACAACAACAGTTACATTCAAAGGTCATGATAAACATATGATTGAAGAATTTTAATAAAATTTGACACCAAACACCAATTTCAAGTGCCCAAGCCAACAAACAGCCCACAATCGAAGCTTCACTTAGCTCCACACACATCTCCACATCTCCATGCATAATTTTACGATCTCCAAACAACTTCCATGTGTTCAAGTATCCACCGTGTTCTCCAATGGTTATGGTAGCTTTGGTGCAAGAAAAGGTTATGGTGTGGGAAAGGCAGGGGAGTGTCGCTCTCTGTATTAGCAACACTTAAACTTTAAAAATTAGCACCTACAGGACTGTAACAACTGGCTATTACAACTGACAGTACTCACAAGACTCAAATCAACACCTACATGACTATTGCAGCTGGTTGTTATAGCTAACAGTACTCTACATGTGGTGTTGATGCTAGTTGTTACAGCTGACAGCAACCTTTAGAACAGTAACCACTGAGTTGCAGCTAACTGTTTAACAACGTTTTGATGACCCCTGGGTTCGTAAACTTAGCATTAATACTATGGTGCATCAATAAAACATATTAACAACAAATATACTCAAATTTCTCAAAAAACTAACTTCAAAAATAAACTTGAGTTTTCAAACTCAAAACAGAGTATAACACAAGAAAAATACACAGTAAAATCTCTAAGTTTCAACTCTGAATATATTTCTCTATTTCACTCTGTCTATTGTGTTGAATCACAACTACAGTGCAAGTATTTATATTGTTTCTAGCTAAATCGGTCATTAACTGCTAATTGACCTTTCACAATACAAAACGAAATTCTTTGTTTACAATTTTTCCAGTCTGACAGAATTAAAAACTATGATGCCTCTTCAGAATTTAGATGTACTTTGCTGGCTTAATTTTTGTAGTATCAAAATGACTTTTCATAATTTAAATAATCTAATATTTGTCTTTTTGCATAAGACGGTGTGGCAATGTGGCAGTTTGTGACTCTTCAAAATTCTGGCAGTTATAATTATGGGCGGTGATGCCTTTTCAAAACTCCAGCGATTAGCATTTTGAACAGTGGAGTAATTAATCGCTTCCAACATTCTCCCCCTTAATTACTACACTCAAAAAACAAAATTTTGTAATACCAACTTTCTGTTACAGCTCACAGACTCCAATGTTTTTTCTATGAAGCTCAAAAAAATCTTTTCCCAACGGTTTTGTAAATAGATCTGCAAATTGATTTTCTAGTGTGCAAAATTTCACACTGATTTCATTGTTGTTTATCAATTCTCGAATAAAATGATATCTTGTATTAATATGCTTACTTCTTTTATGAAATACATGATTTCTTGATAGTGCAATAGTTGATTTATTGTCACAAAAGATTTGAGTTGATTCATTTTGTTCATGTTGTAACTCAGAAAGAGTTCTTCTTATCCATACAATTTGACATGCAGCTATTGTTGCTGCAACATAATCTGCCTCAACAGAGGATAGTGTCACTATGGGCTACTTCTTTGACGACCATGTTACTGATCTCGATCCAAAACTAAATACATATCCATATGTACTCTTTCTATCATCTATAGAACCTGCAAAATCACTATCAGTATATCTAATGAACTTAAAATTTGAATTAGATGTATACTGAATACCATAATTTGTTGTTCCGACAATATATCGTAGAATTCTCTTTCCATCTTGCCAGTGGGTATTCTTTGGCAATTCCATAAATCTCGAAATCAAACTTACTGCAAACATTGTCACATGCCCTAATTTTGTAAAATAATATTATCTTATTTTGATTTTATTCCAAGACATTATGTTAAATTTAATGCTAAGCTGTAAATGATGACTCGGCAGAGTCAAGGATATTGAATGTAATTCTGAATATTTTAATTTTAAATAAATAAGAGTGGAGACAACAGCTTTGGAGAGTTGTTAAAAAGAGTGTTACTGGTCAATTTGGTGGAGGAGACTAGGTGGAGAGCAAATAGACAAGTGGCAGAATCCTCAAACACTTCCAATGTTGCAGGTGGAAACCTCCCTACATTTGGGGTCATGATCCCCCAAGAAAGCGGGATCAAAGCAGGTGGCTCAATTAATGACAACTAACCCAAAAAGACCTAGGCAGTCTTAATAAAAAATCCCATTGAAGCGAGCTGAGGCTGCTCATTTCCAGGAGAAGAATCATTCAGGTGAATGCACTTCAAGGAATTCATTGGGAAGGGATATTGTGGAAGGTGTTTGAGGGGTACACTGCAGGAAGTGATCTAGTACGGCTTTCCAGCTGAAATATCTTGTTGCAAAGTGCAGAGTTGGTATTGAGCCATTGGACTAGTACTTTGTTGTTTGCTCCACCTAGTCCCAGCCAAGGAGACCAGGAACAGGCTCGGGGGTCTAGGAGTTGGTAGGGAGGAACGGCCTCCCACCGCTGTTGTCGTCCAGCTTTAAAGACAGGTTCTACTATCTTTTAATTTCTATGTTAAAGTTTATATCTGAGTATGAACAAATAATGAATGATTTATATGTTATGTAGTGAACTGTTAAGCTTGAAATCTCTTAGTTGTTTTAACGTTGAATCTGTACTTTGATGAAAAACAATCCTACCTGTGTTTTTCCCCATCTGGAGTAAACCAGATCGTACTCTAGCACAGTTAGTGTGTTTAAAATGAATGAAATATCATAGGAATCCGAAATGAATAGAGTACTTATGCTTTTCAAAGTATTGAAATCTTTTCTTTCAGTAGATAGTTGCTTCCAGAAATAATATTAATCTTTTTAGTAGGGTTGTTGTTAGAACCAGACTGTGTATTAAGAATACTACAGGATCATATTATTTTACTAATAGCAGTGTGTTCTAGTATATAGGTTATTCTTCTACACAGTATTTTCTTTTGTAAACTATACATCTACACTGAAATAGAAGAAATAGAAATCTCAATTAAATGCTTATTATTTATGTTAAGTAAGGAAGTAAATATGGTTCTGTTAGTTTATATCATTTCCTAATAATAATAGCTATTTTACCTGCAACTATCTGAACTCTAAGTAAGGATTGGTAACCTAATTAAATTCTGAAGATAAACTAATTTCAGATAAAGAATATAATAAATAAGAGCTTAAAAACTTTTACAGTATTCTTTTTCTTAGAGTTAAAATAATTAAAAGACAGTAGTAACCTATGCATAAGTATTATTAATAAGAAACTGTCCTTACACACTTACAGAAAAATTATATGTAAAGTAGTATTGACAGGTATGAAAATTCTTATTTCTTTCACCAAGCTTACAGGAATAATCTTATCAAATAAACTAAACTATTATAGACTCTTCTCAGTCTTTATTAATAATATATATATGTAAAAATAAACTTAAGAGAATACAGTATTTACAAACAGTATTATTATTAACACAAATAATATTATTATTAACATAAACAATATTGTTTACAAATCAAAAGAAATTCTTTTACAAACTGGAGTAATTGTTAAAATAAGAATAGAGATTATTTCTACAAACCCTAATCTAGAATTCTTTAAGCCATAAAATAATTTTAAACTCTTGTGACAGTAATCGAATTTAACGAAATACCAGAACAAAAATCTTTATTATAAAAGTAAAATAGGGTAAAAACCCTAGCTCACATTTCTTAGCACAATTGAGTAGTACTCTTTATATACATTAGTAACCTAGGATAAACCATTAGAATAGTTCTTCTTAACCATTAAAAGAACCAACTAAATTCATTTCACAGAAATGAAATACAATAGTGAATAACATATACAAAATGTATACTTATAAAAGAAACTATTTCTTTGTATTTTTATAAACAGTATGTATCTATAAAAGTAAATGACAGGGTTGAAACCCAAATACATATATTATAATTACAAATGCCACTATATCAAAGTTATAGACCAAATTAATTAGACTATGTAATTACTAAACAAATGGGTTATTATAAATTACTTGCAGTCCTTTAAGGACGAACAAAAGGCGTTAGTAATTATTATAAATTAGAATTTTCCTCAACACATGATAATACTAGTTAATAGTCAAACAAATTAAGTAATAAAAATTGATAAAAACTAAATAGAATAATTTATTTTAAAAATGAGGGTTTTCACAAGATAAACCCTAGCTTGTAAACTGTGAGCAAAACGAGTAACGAATACAACTAAACAATGACTGTATGTATCCATCTTAGAAACTATAATTATAAACTTTTACAGAGTATTTATTTCAGGGCGCAAAAACTTCATTTACAATCAAGAAGGGTAAAAACCCTGAATTTACACAGAGCATAATATTAAACATCTGATAAACCAAACCAAGCTTGAAGACAGAACTGTCTTTACAAGAGAACTATTAAATTAAACAAGCCGTAAACTAAACATTAAAAACTATTTGCATTGCTCAGTTAAAACTGAGTCTACCCATCGACTAGCGAGGGTTTGAAACTGGGTAAACCCTCATACGACCTGTAAAGAAATCAAACCACATAACTTATGGTGAGTCGAGGAAGGTTTCCTCAAACCCTAGGTGATTCCATTGACCACCCTGTTACAAGTAGGGTGAAAACCCAACACATGGACCACGGGGCTTACCCGAACTAAGCCACGAGCCACAACATTGAAGGCAGTCTGCATACTTCCTCAACTGTGGATGTATATGGCCACGAGTTCTTGCAAGAGATTTGAAATACATAAGTCAGAAGTAAAACAACTCACGAATCACTACGCTATTGTAATGGCATGTACACGTGTTGCAAACTTAATGAACACTAAAAACAATATTTACCTGTCATGTGAAGCAACGAACAGTCTGGTAAACGTTCTGTCACCAACAGACTTTACAAATTCTAGACCCAACAGTCTGTAAAGACTGAACCTCACGTAACAGCAAGCCACGAGGACAACGAAAGGGAGCTGGAGCAGACAGTGAGCCACGAGGACGACGAAACGAAGATTACACAGATAGCAAGCCAAGGACAACGATAATCTCTACAAAGCTTGCAGAGTGAGAACCCACAGCCACTGAGAATGGCTTTTAAAACCACACACCGGTGACAAATGCAACACTAAACCAAGACCCAAGACAACTGGAGCGGAAGAGGACCGATGGCTGCCATGAAAGCCAAGCAAAGCAGCCTCAAGGGCCAGCACGAACTACGGGGAATAATTGATAAGGGTTAGGGTCACGGTAGTATTTATAATTTCCATGCTTGGTCAGGAGACGACCACGTGGTCAGTAAATCAAAACCATGCAATGGATCAATCTTCTATACTTCCTGCATAAAATGATATACAATTATTTAATCACTGGAACGAGGAGTAAATATCATCGACCCAATAATTGCCTTTCAAATCGATTATACCATGCACCATATCTTATGCTAGTTTAATAGTATAATATCAACGATATGATTATGTTGACCTAGTTAAACCTTGGTTTAAGCCTGAAAATCGTTCATGCATAAGACTCATTCCACCGTTTAACCTTATGTTATAATATTATAATATCATAAATGCGATTTGGTTGGTAACAAATCCTTTCTCTAAACATTAATCTTGTTTTGGATAGAGACCATAGGTTATGGGAGAGCTCAAGCTAACAACTATAGTTCTCCTATATAAAAATGCATAGTTAATCTCTTATACAAGGACATTACAAGTTATAACTTTTATAAATGGCATAATGTAATAGTTTAGAGAATTATAAACTCTAAAACAAATATGTTTATGATCATGAACTACTTATAAACTGAATGTCTATCAAACAAAATAGATTATGCATGTCTATAAGACTTATAAGAACTAATAAACCAAATGGTAACAGAACTAGGAAGTGGACAAGACGTATTGTAAGAACACTTTTATGAAATCATGTTACATAGTTCAAACCAACGATACCTTGATGAATTTTGGTTGTGGCTCAACTTGGTTCTTTCTATTGATTCACCATGCCTATTGGTTAGTAAAGTAGTTATACAATTATACAAAATAACTAGAAATTCGACCCGTTTTGAAAGCATCAATCTCAGAAAAATTGTTTGTAGACAGTAATGTAATTCAAGAGAAGTATCACAAAAAAATTAAGAAATTGATTAGGAATGATCCTATTAAGTCCAGAAATTTTTAGAACCACATGGTTCAACATGAAATTAAATTATAGGCTAACAATGATCTCATGTAAGAAGGCATTATGGTTTCTAGTTTACACAATCAAACTTATACTGTCAAAAGGTTAACAGGCTGTAAGTTATCTCACAGAAGCGAAATGTGGAACAGTTGTTACACAGATACGATAATGTGTTATTATACTGACAAAACAAACATTATAACATTGCAATTTATATAGACTAAAGAAGAAGTACTTTGTAATGGAGATTCGAATTCTTAGAGTCGCAAACATATCTTACTGTCGCTACTTACTTCTAAACTTTATTACAAGAAAAATTGAAGGAAGCCAAATGGTTTTACCTCACGGAAGCTGTTTAGAGTTTAGCAGCTTAATTACTAAGCTTTATAATTGAAAATAAAATACTACTGGATACTTTAAGAATTTTTAAAACGTACTCGTTCGATCATACTTGTAAACCTGTAAGAACCAGTAATCTTCTGCGTTAGCACAATTGCTAAGTAAGCCCCAGATTCAAAGGTTAGATTCCACCTACTTGACATGAAAAGATTCATCAGTAAACTGAAGTAAAACAATACGCAAGAAGACTTTATTCTTGTTACAAAAATGAACTATTGACTTGATATAATTAAGATTTTGGTAAAACTAATTACTTGACTATTTATTTTATTGCTAACCGTTAGTTGTTAGTAGACCGCAGGTTTTAGCATATGTTGTTATCTCAAAATTTTATATTTTTGTGAAAATTTGGGGTTTTGACATGTGGTATCAGAGCACAAGGTTCAAACACTAGTCCTTGATGAAGCCCAACTAGCTTTCATAAAACAGTAAATTAAATTATTATGCTGACCTATTTTATTTTAAATGTTATTCAACAGAGAATTGTTTTTCTGAAGTTTAACAGGCAGGTATGGAAAGGCTGGAAGAGTATGCAGAGGAGGAGTCTCCAGCTACTGAAACAGGAAATTTACCAAGAGATCCTATACCAGAGGATTTAACTACAAATTCCTCAAAGTTGTTACAAACTGTAAAAGACTTAAAAATTGAACTGGAGTCTGTAAAGCGAGAAAATGAAAGGATTCTGAGGGCTCAGGAAGAGTTGAATCTGATCCTAATTGAAAATTTTCAAACTGAGGGTAGGGGTAGAAGATCAGAATTAGAAGATGCCAGTCATCAACAAAATTCTAAAAAGATGAAACATACAAAAACTGAAAGTAGTTCGTCTTCTGAAGTGTTTGGTGAACAACAAAATTACCATACTACTAGTGACAGTAGTGATGATAATCTGTACACTAAAAAGAGGAAATACAAACCTTATGAGGAAATTTCTGGGGAATTCAAAAAGATAAAACCACAAACTTTTAATGGAGAGACTGAGAAGGGGGAGGAAGCTGAATCCTGGTTATCTGGTATGAACAAGTACTTCCAAATATATAATTATTCTAACCAGTTAAAGGCTAGAATGGCTATATATATCTCTCAGGAAAGGCTGACATTTGGTGGCAGGACTTGAAGAGAGTTAAGGGTATAAAAGAGAAAGAAGTTAACTGGAGTACCTTTAAGAGGTATTTCAAAAATAAATTCCTATCTGAGCAATATTATGAGGAGAGATCCAAAGAGTTTTATGAACTGAAGTTAGGTTCAATGACAATGAAGGATCTGAACAGCAAGTTCTTAAGTCTACTTAGGTATGTACCATACCTTGTAGATGAGAAACCAAAGGTACAACAATTCCTTAGCTGTCTACCTTATCATATTAAAGATAGAATTGAATATGATAACCCAAAGACCTTGGAGGAAGCTATGAGAAAGGCTAACTTTTGTTTTGAGCAGAATCAGAAGAAATAAAGCTTGGCCAACTACTGTAAGGCAAATTTCTACTTTACAACTTAAAAGAGCTATTAGAAAGGGATGTAAAGCTTACGCGGTAACAATTACTGATGAGGAAAGTAAAATTAAAATAGATAAGTTAAAAGTGGAAGACATACCAGTCTTAAAAGAATATGTTGATTTATTCCCAGAAGAAATTTCGGGATTAGCTCCGAAAAGGGAATTGGATTTCACCATTGAGCTCGTACCAGGTGCAATACCTAGCTCAAAGTCCCCTTATCGAATGAACATACTCGAACTTAATGAATTAAAATCGCAATTAAAAGAGCTAATTGATAAAAAGTATATTTGACCAAGTGTGTCTCCCTGGGGGGCACCTGTCATCTTCGTCAAGAAGAAGGACGGAACTATGCGACTTCGCATAGATTACCGTCAGTTAAACAAGATGACCATCAAAAATTGATATATGTTTCCTCGCATAGATGATCTATTTTATCAACTACGTGGAGCCACGGTGTTTTCGAAAATAGATTTAAAGTCTAGATATCATCAAGTGAGAATTAGAGATGAAGACATCTTTAAGACAGCTTTTATAACAAGATATGGTCATTACGAATTTGTCGTAATGCCATTCAGGCTTACTAATGCCCCAACTGTCTTCACGTGTTTAATGAACAATGTAATGCACAAGTATTTAGATAAGTTTGTGGGCGTTTTTATCGACGACATTATAATCTATTCAAAAACTAAAGAAGAACATAAAGAACATCTAAAAATTGTTTTGCAAGAGTTGCGAGAACATCAACTCTTCGCAAAGTTTAGTAAGTGTGATTTCTTCAAGGATAAGATTCAGTATTTAGGTCACGTAGTGACCAAGGAAGGAATTTCCGTAGATCCTAAAACGATAAGGGCAATCGAAGATTGTCCGGTTCCTAAGGATGTGACGAATGTTCGATCTTTCATGGGCATTACCGGTTACAACCGGAGGTTCATTGGAGGTTTTTCGAGGATAGCAAATTCGATAAATTCCTTGCAAAAGAAAGGAAAGAAGTTCGACTGGAATCAGAAATGTGAAGAAAGTTTTAAAAAGTTAAAAACTTTATTAACTAGCGTACTTATTTTAAGGATAGCAAATCCTAATAAAGAATTTGTAGTGTGCACTGACACCTGTAATGATGGCTTAGGCGATGTTCTGACTCAAGAAGGGCATGTTATTGCCTATAAGTCTAGAAAGTTAAAAGTTCATGAAAATAATTATGCGACATATGATCTGGAATTAGCAGCTGTAATATACGCCTTAACGATGTGGTGACATCACCTAATTGGCAGAAAATTTGTTTTAATGACTGATAATAAAGGATTGAAGTATCATTTAGATCAGCCTAATTTAAATGCCAGGAAAGCTAGGTGGTTAGCTTTCTTAAACGAGTATGATTTTGAAATCCAGCATATAAAAGGTAAAGAAAATAAAGTTGTGGATGCATTAAGTAGGAACGCAAGGCTAAATTTTGCAACAGCAATCAGCAGCTATGTTTCAGACTTAGATGAACAGCTTAAAGAAGGAATAAAACAAGATGAAATTTACCAGAATTTGCAAGCTAAAGCTAAAGAAAATCCAACAAAAAACTTAATAAAAGGTTACAGTTTAAATGAAAAATAATTTTTACTGTATAAAGATAAACTCTATGTACCTAATGTACCTAAACTCAAGCTGTTAATTCTGGATGAAATTCATAAAACATCATATTCAGGTCATCCAGGTTATCAAAAAACTATAACCATGTTAAGAAAATATTATTTCTCGCCAAATATGAAAACTGAAGTAGTTGAATATATTGCAAGGTGTTTAGAATGTCAACAGGTAAAAATTGAACACCAACACCCAGCTAGTTTGCTACAGCCATTACCCATCCCTAGTTGGAAATGGGAGGTACTTAGCCTAGATTTTATTACTGGATTGCCTAAAAATCAAAATCAGAATGATTCTATCATGGTAGTAGTTGATAAGTTAAGCAAAGCAACTCACTTTATACCTGTTAAAACTACTTACAAAGCTGCAAACAAAGCTGATATTTTTCTAAAACAGATTTTCCAATTACATGGAGTACCAAAAGTCATAATCTCATATAGAGATCCTAAGTTTACAGGAAACTTTTGGAAGTCTTTGTTTAAAGGGTTAAACACCACATTAAATTTTAGTACTTCTTTCCATCCTCAAACAGATGGACAAACTGAAAGGGTAAACCAAGTATTAGAAGATCTATTAAGAATGTATGTGAAAGACCAACCTGGTAAATTGAAGGACTATTTACATCTGGTAGAATTTGCTTATAATAATAATTATCAATCATTAGCCAGATTTAGTCCATTTGAAATTTTATATGGACGGAAATGTAATACTCCTATCTCTTGGAGTAATCCAGTAGATAGATTGGTATTAGGTCCAAAACTATTAAAAGAAATGGAAGAAATTGTGAAACAAGTGCAGGAAAATCTGAAAGTGGCATAGAATCGACAAAAAAGTCAAGCAGACTTAAAAATAAATCCAAAGGAGTTTCAGGTAGGTGAACATGTGTTCATTAAGGTAAGGCCCAAAAAATATCTCTCTAAGATTGGAGAGTTGTGCAAAATTGGCACCTCGTTACGGTGGCCCATTTGAAATTTTGTCTAGGATTGGACAAGTAGCTTATCAATTAGCATTACCACCTAACTTAAGAGTACATAATGTTTTTCACATTTCCATTTTAAAGAAATATGTTCATGATGCTACTCATATTGTTAACTGGAATGTTGTACAGGTGCAACCAGAAGGAGAATTTCTGGTGGAATCGGATTGTATCCTCGAGAGGAGGGAAATTACACTTTGGAACCACACCATTGGATAAGTGAAGGTGCAATTGAAGCACCTTAGTCTAGAGGAAGCCACCTAGGAATTGGAAAGTAAAATGCGAGATGCATATCCAATTCTGTTCCAGGGGAATTCTGAGGATGAAGAATAAATAACATCGAGGACGATGCTATATTCTAAGGGGGTGTGTATGTAACATGCCCCAATTTTACAAAATAATATTATCTTATTTTGATTTTATTCCAAGACATTACGTTAAATTTAATGCTAAGTTGTAAATGATGACTCAGCAGAGTCAAGGATATTGAATGTAATTCTGAATATTTTAATTTTAAATAAATAAAAGTGAAGACAACAGCTTGGGAGAACTGTTAAAGAGTGTTACTGGTCAAGTTGCTGGAGGAGACTAGGTGGACAGCAAATAGACAAGTGGCAACATCCTCAAACACTTCCAATGTTGCAGGTGGAAACCTCCCTACATTTGGGGTCATGATCCCCCAAGAAAGTGGGATTGGAGCAGGTGGCTCAATTAATGACAACTAACCCAAAAAGACCTAGGCAATCTTAATAAAAAATCCCATTGAAGAGAGCTGAGGCTACTCATTTCAAGGAGAAGAATCATTCAGGTGAATGTACTTCAAGGAATTCATTGGGAAGGGAATTTGTGGAAGGTTTTTGAGGGGTAAACTGCAGGAAGTGATATAGTACAGCTTTCCAACTGAAAGATCTTGCTGCAGAGTGCAGAGTTGGTATTGATTCATTGGACTAGTACTTTGTTGTTTGCTCCACCCAGTCCCAGCCAAGGAGACTAGGAACAGGCTCGGGGGTCCTAAGAACTCGATGTTTGAGCGCTCTCCAGGAGTTGGTAGGGAGGAATGGCCTCCGAACGCTGTTGCCATCCAGCTTTAAAGACAGGTTCTATTATCTTTTAATTTATGTGTTAAAGTTTATATCTGAGTATGAACAAATAATGAATGTTTTATATGTTATGTAGTGAACTATTAAGCTTGAAATCTCTTATTTGTTTTAATTATGAATCCGTATATTGATGAAAAATAATCCTACCTGTGTTTTTCCCCATCTGGAGTAAACCAAATCGTATTCTAGCACAAGTAGTGTGTTTAAAATGAATGAAGTATGATAGGAATATGAAATGAATAGAGTACTTATGCTTTTCAGAGTATTGAAATCTTTTCTTTCAGTAGATAGTTGCTTCCAGAAAGAATATTAATCTGTTTAGTAGGGTTGTTGTTAGAACTAGACTGTTATTAAGAATACTAGAAAAAGAAAGGGATCATATTATTTTACTAATAGCAGTGTGTTCTAGTATATAGGTTATTCTTCTACACAGTATTTTCTTTTGTAAACTATACATCTACTCTAAAATAGAAGAAATAGAAATGTCAATTAAATGCTTATTATTTATGTTAAGTAAGGAAGTAAATATGGTTCTGTTAGTTTATATCATTTCCTAATAATAATAGCTATTTTACCTGCAACTATCTGAACTCTAAATAAGGATTGGTAACCTAATTAAATTCTGAAGATAAACTAATTTTAGATAAAGAATATAATAAATAAGAGCTTAAAAAATTTTACAGTATTCTTTTTCTTAGAGTTAAAATAATTAAAAGACAGTAGTAACATATGCATAAGTATTATTAATAAGGAACTGTCCTTACACACTTACAGACAAATTATACGTAAAGGAGTNAATAAACTTAAGAAAATACAGTATTTACAAACAATATTATTATTAACACAAATAATATTATTATTAACATAAACAATATTGTTTACAAATCAAAAGAAATTCTTTTACAAACTGGAGTAATTGTTAAAAGAAGAACAGAGATTATTTCTACAAACCCTAACCTAGAATTCTTTAAGCCCTAAAATAATTTTAAACTCTTGTGACAGTAATCGAATTTAACGAAATACCAGAACAAAAATCTTTATTATAAAAGTAAAATAGGGTAAAAACCCTAGCTCGCATTTCTCAGCACAATCTATGTGTACTCTTTATATACATTAGTAACCTAGGATAAACCATAAGAATAGTTCTTCTTAACCATTAAAAGAACCAACTAAATTCATTTCACAGAAATGAAATACAATAGTGAATAACATATACAAAATGTATACTTATAAAAGAAACCGTTTCTTTGTATTTTTATAAATAGTATGTATCTATAAAATTAAATGACAGGGTTGAAACCCAAATACATATATTATAATTACAAATGCCAGTATATCAAAGTTATAGACCAAATTAATTAGACTATGTAATTACTAAACAAATGGGTTATTATAAATTGCTTGCAGTCCTTTAACGACGAACAAAAGGCATTAGTAATTATTATAAATTAGAATTTTCCTCAACACATGATAATACTAGTTAATAGTCAAACAAATTAAGTAATAAAAATTGATAAAAACTAAATAGAATAATTTATTTTAAAAACGAGGGTTTTCACAAGATAAACCCTAGCTCGTAAACTATGAGCAAAACGAGTAAGGAATACAACTAAACAATGACTGAATGTATCAGTCTTAGAAACTATAATTATAAACTTTTACAGAGTATTTATTTCAGGTCGCAAAAATTTCATTTATAGTCAAGAAGGGTAAAAACCTTGAATTTACACAGAGCATAATATTAAAAATCTGATAAACCAAACCAAGATTGAAGACAGAACTGTCTTTACAAGAGAACTATTAAATTAAACAAGACATAAACTAAACATTAAAAACTATTTGCATTGCTAAGTTAAAACCGAGTCTACCCATCGACTAGCGAGGGTTTGAAACTGGGTAAACCCTCATACGACCTGTAAAGAAATCAAACCACATAACTTATGGCCAGTCGAGGAAGGTTTCCTCAAACCCTGGGTGATCCCATTGACCACCCTATTACAAGTAGGGTGAAAACCCAACACATGGACCACAGGGCTTACCCGAACTAAGCCACGAGCGTAAGCATTGAACGTAGTCTGCATACTTCCTCAAACGTGGATGTATATGGCCGTGAGTCCCTGCAAGAGATTTGAAATACATAAGTCAAAAGTAAAACAACTCATGAATCGCTACGCTATTGTAATGGCATGTACACCTGCTGCAAACTTAATGAACACTAAAAACAATATTTACCTGTCATGTGAAGCAACGAACAGTCTCGTAAACATTCTATCACCAACAGACTTTACAAATTCTAGACCCAACAGTCTGTAAAGACTGAACCTCACGCAACAACAAGCCAAGAGGACAACAAAAGGTAGCTAGAGCAGACAGCAAGCAACGAGGATGACAAAAGGAAGATTACACAGACAACAAGCCAAGGACAACGATAATCTCTACAAAGCTTGTAGAGTGAGAACCCGCAGCTACTAAGAATGGCTTTTAAAACCACACACCGGTGACAAATGCAACACTAAACCAAGACTCAAGACAACTGGAGCAGAAGAGGACCGACGACCGCCATGAAAGCCAAGCAAAGCAGCCTCAAGGGCCAGTGCGAACTGTAGGGAAGAAATGATAAGGGTTAGGGTTAAGGTAGTATTTATATTTTCCATGCTTGGTCAGGAGACGACCACATGGTCAGTAAGTCAAAACCATGCAATGGATCAATCTTCTATAGTGCCTGCATAAAATGATATACAGTTATTTAATCATTGTAATGAGGAGTAAACTATATCATCGACCCAATAATTGCCTTGCAAATTAATTATACCATGCACCATATCTTATGCTAGTTTAATAGTATAATATTAACGATATGATTACGTTGACCTAGTTAAACCTTGGTGTAAGCCCGAAAATCGTTCATGCATAAGACTCATTCCACCGTTTAACCTTATGTTATAATATTATAATATCACAAATGCGATTTGGTTGGTAACAAATCCTTTCTCTAAACATTGATCTTGTTTTGGATAGAGACCATAGGTTATGGGAGAGCTCAAGCTAACAACTATAGTTCTCCTATATAAAAATGCATAGTTAATCTCTTATATAAGGACATTACAAGTTATAACTTTTATAAATGGCATAATGTAATAGTTTAGAGAATTATAAACTCTAAAATAAATATGTCTATGATCATGAACTAATTATAGACTAAATGTCTATCAAACAAAATAAATTATGCATGTCTATTAGACTTATAAGAACTAATAAACCAAATGGTAACAGAACTAGGAAGTGGACAAGACGTATTGTAAGAACACTTAAATTATGAAATTATGTTACATGGTTCAAAGCGACGATACTTTGATGAATTTTGGTTGTGGCTCATCTTGGTTCTTACTATTGATTCACCATGCCTATTGGTTAGTAAAGTAGTTATAGAATTATACAAAATAACTAGAAATTTGACCCGTTTCGAAAGCATCAATCTCAGAAAAACTGTTTGTAGACAGTAATTTAATTCAAGAGAAGTATCACACAAAAATTAAGAAATTGATTTGGAATGATCCTATTAAGTCCAGAAATTTTTAGAACCACATGGTTTGACATGAAATTAAAGTATGGGCTAACAATGATCTCATGTAAGAAGGCATTATGGGTTTTAGTTTGCACAATCGAACTTATACTGTCAAAAGTTTAACAGGATGTAAGTTATCTCGCAGAAGCCAAATGTGGAACAGGTCTTACACAGATAAGATAATGTGTTATTATACTGACAAAACAAACATTATAACATTGCAATTTATATAGACTAAAGAAGAAGTACTTTGTAACGGAGATTCAAATTCTTAGAGTCGCAAACATATCTTACTGTCGCTACTTACTTCTGAAATTTATTACAAGAAAAATTGAAGGAAGCCAAATGGTTTTACCTCACGGAAGCTATTTAGATTTTAGCAGCTTAATTACTAATCTTTATAATTACAAATAAAATACTGCTGGGTACTTCAAGAATTTTTAAAACGTACTCGTTCGATCATACCTGTAAACCTGTAAGAACCAGTAATCTTCTGCGTTAGCACAATTGCTAAGTAAGCCCCAGATTCAAAGGTTAGATTCCACCTACTTGACATGAAAAGATTCATCAATAAACTGAAGTAAAACAATACGCAAGAAGACTTTATTCTTGTTACAAAAATGAACTGTTGAGGTAATATAATTAAGATTTTGGTAAAACTAATTACTTGACTGTTTCTTTTATTGCTAACCATTAGTTGTTAGTAGACCGCAGGTTTAAACATATGTTGTTATCTCAAATTTTTAAATTTTCATGAAAATTTGGGGTTTTGACATGCGGTATCAGTGCACAAGGTTCAAACACTAGGCCTTGATGAAGCCCAACTAGCTTTCATAAAACAGTAAATTAAATTATTATGCTGACGCATTTTATTTTAAATGTTATTCAACAGAGAATTGTTTTTCTGAAGTTTAACAAGCAGGTATGGAAAGGTTGGAAGAGTATGCAGAGGAAGAGTCTCCAGCTACTGAAATGGGAAATTTACCAAGAGACCATATACCAGAGGATTTAACTACAAATTCCTCATAGTTGTTACAAATTGTAAAAGACTTAAAAACTAAAATGGAGTCTGTAAAGCGAGAAAATGAAAAAAAATTGAGGGCTCAAGAAGAGTTGAATCAGATCCTAATTGAAAAGTTTCAAACTGAGGGTAGGGGTAGAACATTAGAATCAGAAGATGCCAGTCATCAACGAAAATATAAAATGATGAAACATACAAAAACTGAAATTAGTTCGTCTTCTGAAGTGTTTGGTGAACAACAAAATTACCATACTACTAGTGACATTAGTGATGATAATCTGTACACTAAAAAGAGGAAATACAAACCTTATGAGGAAATTTTCGAGGAATTCAAAAAGATAAAACCACCAACTTTTAATGGAGAGACTGAGAAGGGGGGGAAGCTGAATCCTGGTTATATAGGATGAAGAAGTACTTCCAAATATATAATTATTCTAACCAGTTAAAGGCTAGAATGGCTATATATAACCTCTCAAGAAAGGCTGACATTTGGTGGCAGGACTTGAAGAGAGTTAAGGGTATAAAAGAGAAAGAAGTTAACTGGAGTACCTTTAAAAGGTATTTCAAAAATAAATTCATGTCTGAGTAGTATTATAATGAGAGATCCAAAGAGTTTTATGAACTGAAGTTAGGTTCAATGACAATGAAGGATCTGAACAGCAAGTTCTTAAGTCTACTTAGGTATGTACCATACCTTGTAGATGAGAAACCAAAGGTACAGCGATTCCTTAGCTATATACCTTATCATATTAAAGATAGAATTGAATATGATAACCCAAAGACCTTGGAGGAAGCTATGAGAAAGGCTAACTTTTGTTTTGAGCAGAATCGGAAGAAAGAAAGCTTGGCCAACTAGAAGGTTAAGAAAAATAATAATCAGTTTGAACAAAAGAAGAAGGATTTTGTGCCGAACAGAAATTTTAAGAACAATAAGGCCAAAAACTATTCTAATAACAAGAATTTCCAAGGAAATAGGAACAATACACCCAACAATTAGAATAATTCTAAAGGTAAGGAAACTACAAATAATCATGGAAACTTTACCAAGAACTTTGAGCGTAAAGATCCTGTCAAGTGTTGGGAGTGTAATGGCCCACACTATGCTTCAGTCTGTCCAAACCGGAAGAAGACTGTTAGCAATATTCATACTATATAGGAGGATATGACCATTGGGAAACTAGCAAGAAGCATGCCTAGAATCAACGCAGCCTTGGAGAACCGACAAGCTGAATATCAGACTTCCATGGTGGAAGTAGAAGGTATGATAAATCAGACCCCTATAACTATTTTGATTGATCCAGGAGCTAGTCTCAGTTATATTACTCCTCAAATAGTAGAAAAATGTAAATTATCTGTTGATAAGTTTGAGAATTCATGGTTAGTTCAGTTAGCCACTGGTGCTAAAAGAAAAGTAACTTGGTTTGTGAAAGAATGTGCATTAGTTATGGATAAATTTGAAACTGTTGTTAAACTTAATGTTTTTCCACTTGGTTCTTATAATTTGCTAATTGGTATGGACTAGTCAGAACAACATAGAGTAATTCTAAACTGTTATGATAAAACTTTCACATGCTTAAACAATGATGAAAACCCAATAAGTGTTAAAGGAATTCCTAGAAAAACTACTATAAGGCAGATTTCTGCTTTACAACTTAAAAGAGCTGTTAGAAAGGGATGTAAAGCTTACGCAGTAACAATTACTGATGAGGAAAGTAAAATTAAAACAAATAAGTTAATAGTGGAAGACATACTAGTCTTAAAAGAATATGTTGATGTATTCCCAGAAGAAATTCCGGGATTACCTCCGAAAAGGGAATTGGATTTCACCATTGAACTAGTACCAGGTGCAGTACCTAGCTCAAAGGCCCCTTATTGAATGAACATACTCGAACTTCATGAATTAAAATCGCAATTAAAGAAGCTAATTGATAAAAAGTATATTTTGACCAAGTGTGTCTCCCTGGGGGGCACCTGTCATCTTCGTCAAGAAGAAGGACAGAACTATGCGACTTTGCATAGATTACCGTCAGTTAAACAAGATGACCATCAAAAATCAATATTCATTGCCCTGCATAGATGATCTGTTTGATCAACTACGTGGAGCCACGGTGTTTTCGAAAATAGATTTAAGGTCTGGATATCATCAAGTGAGAATTAAAGATTAAGACATCTTTAAGACAGCTTTTAGAACAAGATATGGTCATTATGAATTTGTCGTAATACCATTTGGGCTTACTAATGCCCCAGCTGTCTTCATGTGTTTAATGAACAATGTAATGCATAAGTATTTAGATAATTTTGTGGTCGTGTTTATCGACTACATTCTAATCTATTCAAAAAATGAAGAAGAACATAAAGAACATCTAAAAATTGTTTTGCAAGAGTTGCGAGAACATCAACTCTTCGCAAAGTTTAGTAAGTGTGATTTCTTCAAGGATAAGATTCAGTATTTAGGTCATGTAGTGACCAAGGAAGGAATTTCCGTAGATACTAAAAAGATGAGGCCAATCGAAGATTGGTCAGTTCCTAAGGATGTGACGGATGTTCGATCTTTCATGGGAATTATCGGTTACTACTGAAGGTTCATTGAAGGTTTTTCGAGGATAGGAAATCCGATAACTTTCTTGCAGAAGAAAGGAAAGAACTTCGACTAGAATTAGAAATGTGAAGAAAATTTTTAAAAGTTAAAAACGTTATTAACTAGCGCACCTATTTTAAGGATAGCATATCCTAATAAAGAATTTGTAGTGTGCATTGACGCCTGTAATGATGGCTTAGGCGGTGTTCTGACTCAAGAAGGGCATGTTATTGCCTATGAGTCTAGAAAGTTAAAATTTCATGAAAAGAATTATGAGATATATGATCTGGAATTAGCAGTTGTAATACACGCCTTAAAGATGTGGCGACATCACCTAATTGGCAGAAAATTTGTTTTAATGACTGATAATAAAGGATTGAAGTATCTTTTAGATCAACCTAATTTAAATGCTAGGCAAGCTAGGTGGTTAGCTTTCTTAAGTGAATTTGATTTTGAAATCTAGCATATAAAAGGTAAAGAAAATAAAGTTGTTGATGCACTAAGTGGGAACACAAGGCTGAATTTTGCAACAGCAATCAACACTTATGTTTCAGACTTAGATGAACAGCTTAAAGAAGGAATAAAACAAGATGAAATTTATAAGAATTTGAAAGCTAAAGCTAAAGAAAATCCAATAGAAAAATTAATAAAAGGTTACAGTTTAAATGAAAAATAATTTTTCTGTATAAAGATAAATTGTATGTACCTAACGTACCTAAAGTGAAGCTGTTAATTCTGGATGAAATGCATAAAACACCATATTCAGGTCGTCCAGGTTATCAAAAGACTATAACCATGTTAAGAAAAGCGTATTTCTGGCCAAATATGAAAACTGAAGTAGCTGAATATATTGCAACGTTTTTAGAATGTCAACAGGTAAAAAATGAACACCAACACCCAGCTGGTTTGCTACAACCATTACCCATCCCTAGCTGGAAATGGGAGGTAATTAATCTAGATTTTATTAATAGATTGCGTAAAAATCAAAATCAGAATGATTCTATCATGGTAGTAGTTGATAAGTTAAGCAAAGCAGCTCGCTTTATACCTGTTAAAACTACTTACAAAGCTGCAAACATAGCTGATATTTTTCTAAAACAGATTTTGCGATTACATGGAGTACGAAAATTCATAATCTCAGATAGAGATCCTAAGTTTACAGGAAACTTTTGGAAGTCTTTGTTTAAAGGGTTAAACACCACATTAAATTTTAGTACTTCTTTCCATCCTCAAACAGATGGAAAAACTGAAAGGGTAAACCAAGTATTAGAAGATCTATTAAGAATGTATATGAAAGACCAGCCTGGTAAATGGGAGGACTATTTACATCTGGTAGAATTCGCTTATAATAATAATTATCAAACATCAGCCAGATTTAGTCCATTTGAAATTTTATATGGATGGAAATGTAATACTCCTATCTCTTGGAGTAATCTAGTAGATAGATTAGTATTAGGTCCAGAACTGTTAAAAAAAATAGAAGAAATTGTGAAACAAGTGTAGGGAAATCTTAAAGTGGCACAAGATCGGCAGAAAAGTAAAGCAGACTTAAAAAAAACTCCAAAGGAGTTTCAGGTAGTTGAACATGTGTTCATCAAGGTAAGGCCCAAAAAAGGGCTCTCTAAGATTAGGGAGTTGTACAAAATTGGCACCTCGTTACTGTGGCCCATTTGAAATTTTGTCTAGGATTGGACAAGTAGCTTATCAATTAGCATTACCACCTAACTTAAGACTACATAATTTTTTTCACATTTCCGTTTTAAAGAAATATGTTCATGATGCTACTCATGTTGTTAACTGGAATGTTGTATAGGTGGAACCAGACTGTATCCTCGGGAGGAGGGAAATTACACTTTGAAACCACACCATTGGATAGGTGAAGGTGCAATGGAAGCACCTTAGTCCAGAGGAAGCCACCTGGGATTTGGAAAGTAAAATGCGAGATGCATATCCATTTCTGTTCCAGAGGAATTCTGAGGATGAAGAATAAATAGCATCAAGGACAATGTTATATTCTAAGGGGGTGTGTATGTCACATGCCCCAATTTTGCAAAATAATATTATCCTATTTTGATTTTATTCCAAGACATTATGTTAAATTTAATGCTAAGTTGTAAGTGATGACTCAACAGAGTCAAGGATATTGAATGTAATTCTGAATATTTTAATTTTAAATAAATAAAAGTGGAGACAACAACTTGGGAGAGCTGTTAAAAAGAGTGTTACTAGTCAAGTTGGTGGAGGAGACTAGGTGGAGAGCAAATAGACAAGTGGCAGCATCCTCAAACACTTCCAATGTTGCAGGTGGAAACCTCCCTACAATTGGGGTCACGATCCCCTAAGAAAGTGGGATCAGAGCAGGTGGCTCAATTAATGAAAACTAACCCAAAAAAAACTAGGCAATCTTAATAAAAAATCCCATTGAAGAGATTTGAGGCTGCTCATTTCCAGGAGACGACTCATTCAGGTGAATGTACTTCAAGGAATTCATTGGGAAGGGAATTTGTGGAAGGTGTTTGAGGGGTAAACTATAGGAAGTGGTCTAGTACAGCTTTCCAACTGAAATATCTTCTTGCAGAGTGCAGTTTTGGTACTGAGTCATTGGACTAGTACTTTGTTGTTTGCTCCACCCAGTCCCAGCGAAGGAGACCAGGAACAGGCTCGGCGGTTCTAAGAAGTCGTTGTTTGAGCACTCTTTTGTAGTTGGTAAGGAGGAACAGCCTCCCAACGCTGTTGTCATCCAGCTTTAAAGACAGGTTCTACTATCTTTTAATTTCTGTGTTAAAGTTTATATCTGAGTATGAACAAATAATGAATGATTTATATGTTATGTAGTGAACTGTTAATCTTGAAATCTCTTAGTTGTTTTAATGCAGAATCTGTACCTTTATGAAAAATAATCCTACCTGTGTTTTTCTCCATTTGGAGTAAACCAGATCATACTCTAGCACAAGTAGTGTGTTTAAAATGAATGAAGTGTGATAGGAATCTGAAATGAATAGAGTACTTATGCTTTTCAGAGTATTGAAATATTTTCTTTCAGTAGATAGTTGCTTCCATAAATAATATTAATCTGTTTAGTAGGGTTGTTGTTCGAACCAGACTGTGTATTAAGAATACTAGAAAAAGAACAGGATCATATTATTTTACTAATAGCAGTGTGTTCTAGTATATAGGTTATTCTTCTACAAAGTATTTTCTTTTGTAAACTATACATCTACATTGAAATAGAAGAAATAGAAATGTCAATTAAATGCTTATTATTTATGTTTAGTAAGGAAGTAAATATGGTTTTGTTAGTTTATATCATTTCCTAATAATAATAGCTATTTTACCTGCAACTATCTGAACTCTAAATAAGGATTGGTAACCTAATTAAATTTTGAAGATAAACTAATTTGAGATAAAGAATATAATAAATAAGAACTTAAAAACTTGTATAGTATTCTTTTTCTTAGAGTTAAAATAATTAAAAGACAGTAGTAACCTATGCATAAGTATTATTAATAAGGAACTGTCGTTACACACTTACAGACAAATTATATGTAAAGAAGTATTGACAGGTATGANACTTAAGAGTATATAGTATTTACAAACAATCTTATTATTAACACAAATAATATTATTATTAACATAAACAATATTGTTTACAAATCAAAAGAAATTCTTTTACAAACTGGAGTAATTGTTAAAAGAAGAATAGAGATTATTTCTACAAACCCTAACCTAGAATTCTTTAATCCATAAAATAATTTTAAACTCTTGTGAGAGTAATCGAATTTAATGAAATACCAGAACAAAAATCTTTATTATAAAAGTAAAATAGGGTAAAAACCCTAGCTCACATTTCTTAGCACAATCTATCTGTACTCTTTATATACATTAGTAACCTAGGATAAACCATAAGAATAGTTCTTCTTAACCATTAAAAGAACCAACTAAATTCATTTCACAGAAATGAAATACAATAGTGAATAACATATACAAAATGTATACTTATAAAAGAAACTGTTTCTTTGTATTTTTATAAACAGTATGTATCTATAAAAGTAAATGACTGGGTTGAAACCCAAATACATATATTATAATTACAAATTCCAGTATATCAAAGTTATAGACCAAATTAATTAGACTATGTAATTACTAAACAAATGGGTTATTATAAATTACTTGCAATCCTTTAAGGACGAGCAAAAGTCATTAGTAATATGTGAGCAAAATGAGTAAGGAATACAACTAAACAATGACTGTATGTATCAATCTTAGAAACTATAATTATAAACTTTTACAGATTATTTATTTCAGGGCGCAAAAACTTCATTTATAGTCAAGAAGGGTAAAAACCCTAAATTTACACAGAGCATAATATTAAACATCTAATAAACCAAACCAAGATTGAAGACAGAACTGTCTTTACAAGAGAACTATTAAATTAAACAAGCAGTAAACTAAACATTAAAAACTATTTACATTGCTCAGTTAAAACCAAGTCTACCCATCGACTAGCGAGTGTTCGAAACTGGGTAAACCCTCATACAACCTGTAAAGAAACCAAACCACATAACTTATGGCTAGTCGAGGAAGGTTTCCTAAAACCTTGGGTGATTCCATCGACCACCCTATTACAATTAGGGTGAAAACCCAACACATGGACCACGGGGCTTACCCGAACTAAACCACGAGCCACGGCATTAAAGGAAGTCTACATACTTCCTCAAAAGTGGATGTATATGGCCGTGAGTCCCTGCAAGAGATTTGAAATATATGAGGCATAAGTAAAACAACTCACGAATCACTACGCTATTGTAATGGCATGTACACCTGCTGCAAACTTAATGAACACTAAAAACAATATTTACCTATCATGTGAAGCAACGAACAATCTGGTAAACGTTTTGTCACCAACAGCCTTAAAAATTCTAGACCCAACAGTCTGTAAAGACTGTACCTCACGCAACAGCAAGCCACGAGTACAACGAAAGGGAGTTGGAGCAGACAGCGAGCCACGAGGACGACCAAAGGAATATTACACAGACAGCAAGCCAAGGACAACAATAATCTCTACAAAGCTTGCAAAGTGAGAACCCATAGCCACTGAGAATGGATTTTAAAACCACACACCAATGACAAATGCAACACTAAACCAAGACTCAAGACAATTGGAGCAGAAGAGGACCGACGGCCGCCATGAAAGCCAAGCAGAGCAGCCTCAAGGGCCAGCGTGAACTGCGGGGAAGAAATGATAAGGGTTAGGGTTACGGTAGTATTTATATTTTCTATGCTTGGTCAGGAGATGACCACGTGGTCAGTAAATCAAAACCATGCAATGTATCATTCTTCTATAGTGCCTGCATAAAATGATATACAATTATTTAATCATTGGAACGAGGAGTAAACTATATCATCGACCTAATAATTGCCTTGCAAATCGATTATACCATGCTCCATATCTTATGCTAGTTTAACAGTATAATATCAGCGATATGATTATGTTGACCTGGTTAAACCTTGGTTTAAGCCCAAAAATCGTTCATGCATAAGACTCATTCCACCGTTTAACCTTATGTTATAATATTATAATATCACAAATGCGATTTGGTTGGTAACAAATCCTTTCTCTAAACATTGATCTTGTTTTGGATAGAGACCATAGGTTATGGGAGAGCTCAAGCTAACAACTATAGTTCTCCTATATAAAAATGCATAGTTAATCTCTTATACAAGGACATTACAAGTTATAACTTTTATAAATGGCATAATGTAATAGTTTAGAGAATTATAAGCTCTAAAATAAATATGTTTATGATCATGAACTAATTATAGACTGAATGTCTATCAAACAAAATATATTATGCATGTCTATAAGACTTATAAGAACTAATAAACCAAATGGTAACAGAACTAGGAAGTGGACAAGACATATTGTAAGAACACTTTTATGAAATTTTGTTACATGGATCAAAGCGACGATACTTTGATGAATTTTGGTTGTGGCTCAACTTGGTTCTTACTATTGATTCACCATGCCTATTGGTTAGTAAAGCAGTTATAAAATTATACAAAATAACTAGAAATTCGACCCGTTTCGAAAGCATCAATCTCAGAAAAACTGTTTGTAGACAATAATTTAATTCAAGGGAAGTATCACAGAAAAATTAAGAAATTGATTAGGAATGATCCTATTAAGTCCAAAAATTGTTAGAACCACATGGTTCGACATGAAATTAAAGTATAGGCTAACAATGATCTCATGTAAGAAGGCATTATGGTTTTTAGTTTGCACAATCGAACATATACTGTCAAAAGGTTAACAGGATGTAAGTTATCTCGTAGAAGCCAAATGTGGAATAGTTGTTACATAGATAAGATAATGTGTTATTATACTGACAAAACAAACATTATAACATTGTAATTTATATAGACTAAAGAAGAAGTACTTTGTAACGAAGATTCGAATTCTTAGATTCGCAAACATATCTTACTGTCGCTACTTACTTCTGAACTTTATTACAAGAAAAATTGAAGGAAGCCAAATGGTTTTACCTCACGGAAGTTGTTTAGAGTTTAGCAACCTAATTACTAAGCTTTATAATTGCAAATAAAATACTATTGGATACTTTAAGAATTTTTAAAACGTACTCATTCGATCATACCTGTAAACCTATAAGAACCAGTAATCTTCTGCGTTAGCACAATTGCTAAGTAAGCCCCAGATTCAAAGGTTAGATTCCACCTACTTGACATGAAAAGATTCATCAGTAAACTGAAGTAAAACAATACGCAAGAAGACTTTATTCTTGTTACAAAAATGAACTGTTGAGTTAATATAATCAATATTTTGGTAAAACTAATTACTTGACTGTTTCTTTTATTGCTAACCGTTAGATGTTAGTAGACCGCAGGTTTTAGCATATGTTGTTATCTCAAAATTTTAATTTTTTGTGAAAATTTGGGGTTTTGACAAACATTATATCAGATCTTGTTGCAGTTAAGTGCATGATACTTCCTACCGGTCATTTATACAACGTTGGATCAACATTTTACCCATCATCCTCCTTACTGAGTTTTGTGCCAGTTGCAATTGGAGTTACTGTTGGCTTACAATTCATCATTCTGAACATTTTCAATACATCATTTAGATTGATTAATAAAAATACCATCTTCAGATTGAATTACTTCAATACCAAGAAAATATTTCATCATTCCTAAATCAGTCATTTGAAATTCTATTTTCATGGTTTTCTTAAACTCATCTACTGAAATATGTCTAGTGAATGTCAAATCATCCACGTATAAGCAAACAATCAGTATTTTACCTTCTTGGTCTACCTTTGTATACAACGTTGGCTCACTTGTACTTCTACTGAATCCTTCACTATTCAAGTATTCATCAATCATGTTGTACCATACTCTCAGCGCCTTCTTCAATCCATACAATGCTTTCTTTAATATGTATACCTTGTTTTCTTGTCCATCAATTTCATATCCAGGAGGTTGTCTCACATAAACTTCTTCTAAAGATCCATTTAAAAATGTAGACATTACATCCATTTGATGTACATACCATTTATTATGAGCAGCAATAGCTAATACCATTCTTACCATATCAAGTTTGGCCATTGGTGCAAAGGTCTCATTATAATCAATACCAGGTTGTTGACTAGACCCCTGAACTACAAGTCTTGCCTTATATTTTTCAACATCACCATCAGCATTTAACTTAGTCTTATAAATCTATTTGACACCAATACAATTTTTATTATCAGGCAAATCTACAAGATCCCAAGTATTATTTCTTTCTATGGCACCAATTTCTTCATCCATTGCTTTTATCCAAACATTGTTTTTAATAACCTCTTCAAAATCTACGTGATCACATGATATAAATGCAAAATTTGAAACTTGATCTACTTCTTCATTTTGATCATACAGTTCTCTTAAACTTCTAGTCTTCTGACCTCTGACTTTGTTTCTTAATGAAGCTAATGTAGGATTTGATTCATTACTTAACTGCGATCCTGATCCTTGTTGTCCACCAATATTTGATGGTTCACCATGTTCATGAGTTATGGGTGTTCTGACAGGTGTCCGTACTGTTGGTGTATGTGGAGTTAACTTTGCTCCATGTATTTCTTGTTCATCTTCTTCATCTTCTGCGCGAGGTGTAACAACGTCCTCATCAACTAACTTATCCGTGTTTTCATCCCATGCTTCTTCTTCCTTAAACACCACATCTCTACTAATGACATACTTCTTGGTGATGGGATTATAGAGTTTGTATGCTTTAGATTCTTCACTATATCCAACAAAAATACATTTCTGACTTCTGTCATCTAACTTTCTCCTCATCTCTTCAGGTACATGTGCATAATCTACACAACCAAAAATTCTTAAATGAGATATGTTGCTACACTTACCACTCCATGCTTGCTGAGGAACTTGATATTTCATGCTCTTAGTTGGGCTCCTATTCAAAATGTATACTGAACAAGTAACAGTGTCTCCCCAATATTCATTTGGAAGATGCTTCTCCTTCATCATACTTCAAGCCATGTTCATAATGGTCTAATTCTTTCTTTCTGCTACACCGTTCTGCTATGGAGTGTAGCGAGTAGTAAACTATATTTTAATCCATAATATTGACAAAATTCCATAAATTCATTTGACATATACTCACCTCCTCTATGTGATCTCAAGACTTTAATAAATCTGTCACTCTCATTTTCAACCATAGCTTTAAAACTTTTAAATACATCAAAAGCTTCAGATTTTTGTTTCAATAAATACACCCAAGTTTTTCGACTAAAATCATCAATGCCAGTCATAAAATAAACATTACCAGTCAAAGAAGGTGTTTGCATTGGTCCACACAAATCTATGTGTACTAACTCTAATGGTGCTTTTGCTCTATATGAGACTCCAGAAATAAATTTCTCTCTATGATGCTTTCCCAATATGCAGCTCTCACATGAGCCTGTTGACTGCTCAATATTGGGCAACCCTTTTACCATCTACTTCTTTTGTAGCAAATCTAAACCACCAAAATGTAAATGGCCATACCTCAAATGCCATAACTATGATTGATCTAAACTCTTAGTTTTATAAGCATTCAAAGAGTTGGTCAAATTATTTCTCATAATCAGCAGAAACATTCTATTCTTTGTAATCTCTACTCTGGCTATCAACTGTTTACTTGGATATTTATCATAAATAGTGCATACCTTGTTCTTAAAGAACACTTTGTATTATTTCTCCAACAATTCTCCAATACTTAATAAATTACACATTAAACAAGGAACATAATAAACATCATGAATTGTTCTTCTTTTACCATTCTTTGCATATATAGCAATCATACCTTTACCATTAACTTTTACATTATTGTCATTACCTAACTTCACTTCAGACTAAATGCTTGTATCTAGACTTGAAAATAATTCCTTGTTTCCAGTCATGTGGTTGTTGCATGCATTTTCCAATAACCATATATCATTTGAACTTTCATGGGTTACATTGCAAGTTAAAAACGTAGGCTTCTATTCATTTTCAGGCATCTAGACATCTTACTAGTATCTGCTTGCTTCTTCCAACACTTGTTAACAAAATGCCCAAAGTTCTTACATTAGAAAAATTGAACTTTAGATATATCATACTTTTGATTTCTTGGCTACCATGCTCTACTGCTACTCCCCCTTACACTAGGAGTATTCTGCTGTAACTTCTCTTCATAATCTGAATCATATCTACTGTCACTATGATCAGCACTTCGACCTCCTCTTCCTCTGCTTCTACCTCTAGTAACATGTAACTGAGATTTAAAAGCATTTTATAATGGAGTATCAACATACATGTTCATTCTTGATTCATGAGCAATCAAAGAACCAGTCATCTCATCAATGTGCACTTGACTGAGATCTTTAAACTATTCGATTCGAACAACCACTGCTTCAAACTTCTTTGCCAAACATCTCAGCAATTTTTCAATCACACTCTAATCTGGGAGGTCTTCACCATACTGTCATAGCTGGTTTACAACGTTCATGACTTGTGTCATAAAATTATCAACAGTCTCATTTTCCTTCATCTTTGTATTCTCAAAGTCCCTTCTCAAGTTCTGCAACTTAACATTCTTCACCTTGGCCATACCTTAATAACAAGTTTCAAGAGTGTGCCAAGTTTTCTTCAAAGACTCGGCATTTGAAATCTTCGGAAAACTGGATTCACTCAGGCCTTGATGAATAAAACCAAGAGCTTTATTATCCGTCTTCCTATTTTCTTTCAACAAAACACGCTCAACGTTTGACAGATTCAATTCAGCAGCTTGATCAACTGGTTCTAGATTCCCAATCGTAACAAAATCCCAAATTTCTTGAGCATGCAAGATAGTTCTCATCTTAATAAACCACGTATCATACTTCTTTTAGTCAACACAAGAATTTGTGGTTGTACTGCACTATTGTTAGTATCCATCTCAAATTAAATTCCAAAAAAAATGACCAAGAAAACTCAACTAGGCTTTGATACCACTATGGAAAAGACAAGGGAGTGCCGCTCTCTTTATCATCAACACTTAAACTTCACACATTAGCACCAACATGACTGTAGCAGCTGGCTTTTACAACTAACAGTACTCACAAGACTCAAATCAACACCTACAGGATTGTTGCAGCTGGCTGTTACAGCTAACAGTACTCTACAAGTGGTGTTGTTGCTGGATGTTACAGCTGACAACAACCTACAAAACAGTAACAGCTAAGTTGCAGCTGACTGTTTAACAACGTTTTGATGACCCCTGCATTCGTAAACTTATCACTAATACTCAGTTGCATCAATAAAGCATATTAACAACAAATATACTCAAATTTCTCAACATGTCAACTTCAAAAATAAACTTGAGTTTTCAAACTCAAAATAGAGTATAACACAAGAAAAATACACAATAAAGTCTTTGAGTTTCAACTCTGAATATATTTCTCTATTTCGCTATGTATGATGTGTTAAATCACAAATACAATGCAAGTATTTATAGTGTTTCTAGATAAGTCGGTCATTATCTGCTAATTGACCTTTCACAATACAAAACGGAATTCTCTATTTACAACTTTTGGAGTCTAACAGAATTAAAAACTACGATGCCTCTTCAGAATTTAGATGTGCTTTGTTGGCTTAATTTCTGTAGTATCAAAATGACTTTTCATAATTTAAATAATCCGATATCTGTATTTTTGCATAAGACGGTGTGGTGGTGTGGAAGTTTGCGGCTCTTCAAAATTCTAGCAGTTATAATTATGGGCGGTGATGCATTTTCAAAACTCCGACGGTTAGCGTTCTGAACGGTGGAGTAATTAACCGCTTCCAACATATGGTTCATTTGTCATGAGAGAGACTGGAATGCTCTTCTTATTACATACATACATACGAGCCTCTACAAATGATTGCAGATGAGGTCTTTCCTTTCTTGAAGAATTGTTATATATCACAAAGTTACAAGAGACAAAAATATCTAAGGGAGGCGTTTCCAAATAGCTCGAGTGTGGTCACAGCGTGGAAATGAAGGAGAGAATAAGGTTTTGGGATTAGGGTTTCCTCATGGGTTGGCATTCATGGGTCATTGTTCCTCATAAGCTATTTCAGCAAGAAGCATAGGTTTCAATTCGAAAGGTATTGAATGAATCGCTTGAGGGAAAGAGTCACATGTCGCAGCTCATGTGGACTTGAAGGGAGCTCACAGAGACATAGAGAGAACACGCAGGATGATGGAAATCTTGCGCCAAACTAATGGAGGAAATATTACGGTTTACAAAATCGAATGGAGAGGTAACATGCACCAAGAGAAACCTTGAGACGAGAGGAATATAGGAAGAAAAAAGGCCAGCGAAATGACCCAGCGAGAAAACACCCTGAGTAAGTAGGATTAGCAGACAGACAGTGCAGGAGTTACATTGAGCCAAGCTCTAATACCACTGATAATTCCCTTATTGATTTTTATTGAATGAGAAAGAGTTATTATACAACAAGGAGGTGACCTTTGGCCTTCCATATTATATTGGTGAACACCTCTTCAATTATTTATACACAAAATTTACAACCAACCGGATAATTCTAGAGGATTATTGTCCCATTATTAACTCTAATTACATGTCAATAATAATTCTATAAGATTACTATCCAACAAGTGTAGACATTATTAACTCTAATTACATGTCAAACTTGTAGGTGAGATGTGTTTCCTAGGACCTAAGTTAGACATAGATGATGAGGTGAATGTGGTACCGGGAAAATGGGATTTTATGAGTTTGATTTTATAATTATAGAGCATGAGTGAGTAAATTATCTTTTACATAACTTTCTTGAGTTAGGAATAATTTATTGATTCTACATATGTGCCTTTATATATATGGAGTCTTTAGCCTGAGTTATCATTCCTTAATTTTTTTTTGCATTTCTTTCTTTTTTTTATTTGATTTAGTTTTTTTTATATAAAAGGATATGGGAATAAGGCCTTTTAACAAGGTGTCATGGCTCGGTTATATAATATGACATAAGGCCACTTCTACTTAGCACAATTTTTGTTTAAGTCTTTGTAAATGGGAAATGTTAGACTTGGACACATGAGATATGATAAGTCAATCACAAAAAGGGACATCATGAAATTGTAATGAAATGATAAGGAATGAAAATTCGGACATCATGAAATTGTAATGAAATGATAAGGAATGAAAATTGGATGGGGGAATTATTGAAATGATATGAGTCATATTTAATACCCACCTAAGCCACTAGGGACATACCCCAACCAATAGAATGACACACTTATTTAAAGGTAAATTATGAAAAATTATGAAAACACCATGTAATCAACCTATGAAGAGACAATATTTAAAGTGTTATGAGCCATTATAGAGTGAACACTATTGACCATCAAAATCATGTTTCAAGCAAAGAAAAATCACCAAGCATATGGAAAAGGAACATGGAATAACAATAGCGCACGTTTGTCATCAAGTCACCCTAGTCTATTAGTGGAAAAATGCTATAAGTGTATCCAATGCAAAATATCCATCCATCAGTCTCCTCTGTGGAACTGGTATATGTAAAAATCACAAGTGAACAAATCTCCTAGTCACCCCTATAGGATATGGGGTAACCATATGCATCAAGTTATACATCTCTTGTATGTCACTACTCTAGGAATAAAAACCATAGTGTTGTCAGTTGTTGGTGTTATCACTGGAAAATTACCAAAGGTTGTGTTGCTGCTGCAACCTGTTTCCCCGATTTTAGTTTTTTACTTAAAATCTGGGACCCCTCCTTATCATAATTTGCTTGAATCGACTGTTGAAAGCTTGGCGTCTTGGAGCTTATCTTTGCGTTTGAAGTTGATTGCTCGCCTTTTTTATTGCTTCGTCCAACTTAGCTTGAGTCGTGTGGTTTTTTCTGGTACCCTTCGAGTATGAAAATTTTGCATGAACAAGGAAAAGACGGTTTTTGGGCTGCAAGTTAATCCTAGCTCTGTTGTTTTTCTCTTTGGATCGGGCCTCTTTCGGAAGTTTGTTAGTCCTAACTTACCCGACGTTGCGGCTCCCGGAGAAAACTGCCCCCCGTTTGAAGTTTCATCCGACGCCCGATTCGACGGCCCAAATCGCTTGGTCCTGAGTTCCTACCTATCCGCCGTTGCGGCCGGGAGGATGAATTCAGTGGCCGAC
>LPNX010523296.1:303155-371436 GCA_001517045.1 Pseudotsuga menziesii | reverse complement strand
TCAGCTGTATTTCATTTGCTGTAAGGATATTTGATGTTTTGAGCCTAAGTTCTTGTTAACTATTCTTCAGTATTTTCTGGGATGCATTGTCACTAAGAGTAATAAATGTTGTTATAGAATGATCGGCTATCTGGTTATTTGAATATTTATAAGTTTTTTCATGTGCCGTGAGAAGAGTATCATCTATCTGTGATTTTTCTCACCGTATGTGATATTGTATTGCTCAGTTAAGATGATAACCCCACTCCCTAGGGATAGTTTAGGTAGTTAGTTTATTTCTGCTTGTATCTGGTTTAGTTGTTTGTGAGCTTAAGACGAGAGGTAAGAACCTGCGCATCACTTTGTGACCGCTCCTTGCATCTGGATCACCCTGCATTTAGTTAGGCACGTGCATAGCATTCATTTAAGTCAAAATACAAAAACTCGGTGGGCCGGGCTGCAACCGGTAGAACCTTTGTTCGTTACTTGACCTACGGTAGCCAGACCGCGAACCGGACGGATTCCCTATACCAAGCAGTCAGCGGGCTAGTTGGGAACGCTGATTGGGGAGAATCCCTTACTGTTGCCGCCTGCGAATTTCCAGGCCTCAACAGGTTGTAAAGGCTATTCCCAGGTAACAGCAAAAACCACTTTTAAAGAGAAAACTGGCTTTTTTCTCTTCCGAGAGGGATCTCTCACAAAATATTAACAAGGTCATATATGTATAATCAAAATTGTTTGTAATTGGTAAGATTGGATGAAACTAAACACATGACCATTGGGTTATGGAGTCAAGATATGAGTATAGATAAACAGAACTTCTGCATGGAAGTTTTAAATAGAGGCAAGGTAGCTACTCAGTCACAGTCAAAATTTGATTGTCTGGTGAAAAAGGAAGAACATGAACAAACCATTAACACAAAGCATTGTAAAAATGAATTATGTATCAACTTTAGAAGAAAGATTTGGTGGACATCTAAAAAGAACAGCTAGAGCATGGTATATATGAATTCTAAACTGTTATACTCTCATTTCAGACATGAAGAGAAATATAATGGAAAGATAAGACTAGAAAAACTTTTACATAAGAAGGGAAAGTATAGACTGCAACATGAAATAACACATGAATCTCTGGAAAACGCCAACTTTGGGCTCTGTAATTTAATTAAAGAAATACTTTGAATACACAAGTTCTCCAAAATCTCACGGGTTCCAACCTTCACTACATCAAATGTCTGAATACTTATACAATTGCTCCTCGAGCTGAACAATAAACCTAGATGTATAACGGTTTCAACCGTTTATTACATTTGTTAAAGCATTTATCTATTACGAAATAGTTCTAAGATAACAAAACTTCTTAACTAATGAATTTAAAAACAACATTTTAGCATAATATATCTTTTGTTGAACTCCTTTTGCGTTGTCTTCTTTGATGTCTTCATGGTTGTAACTTATATCTAGGTGATCCATAATGTTGAATTGTTCTCCAATGTTCAATTCTAGGAAAATCTGCAACAACCATGTCATGTGCCAGAACTCTGAGCTCCACATTGTCTACATATGAAAAATTAGGCACCTTGGTACACGCGACTTTAAAATCAAATAATAACTTGAATTCTTTAGCCAATTTATCAAACACAATTCTTCCAGACAGAGCCTGCTGCATACCTTCAAACTTACTGTGATCTGACCTGCAATTGACCAATTTATCTAGATATTCCTTTTGAGACAATAATGGTCCCATTTCCTCCCAAAAGAAAAGAATTCCCCTGCTTACCAATGGAGTGAATTACTTAGTCACTTCTTTGACTTTATGACTTATAATAACAACTTTAGTTTGTACAGTATCCAACTTTCTGTACTTTCCAACCACTTTTCTTGCCCAAGAGATAACAACAACTCTGTCTCTGATATCAAACCTTCTGACTTGATCTTCTGATAAGGTACTTAAAAAGTTGATAGAATTTTGAGATATTTCCATTGGCTTCTTATTTAATTCTTGTTTTACTGTCAAAATATTATGTCTGGCTACTTTCAGAGCACTCTCCTAAATGCAATATAATCTAAATATGTTCTAAACTTATTAGTTTCTTTAATAATTTCATCCCAAATCATATGTTTGGCCCCTTGTCAACCACCTACTTTGTTAACTTGGTATTCTTATTTATTAGTTCTTGACATCTCTCCTCTACTTTCTTCCTCTCTTGTTCTTTTTCAGAGTTATCTCTTCTAGATTCTAGTTCTATTGTTTTAACCCTATGAGCTCTACATCTTTCAGCTTTACCTGAGACATTTCTTCAAAAAGAGAGGTTGCATCTGCTTCTATAGAAGGAACAACAGATTGATTTTTAACCTCTTCACATTTTTCATGTAACTCTTTTTCTTTTTGAAGATAGTCATTTTTCAGGCTTCGTACATATCCTGATGATGATCCCAGAGAAGGGGTCGAAACGTCGGATTTCAAATTCTTGCAACACAGCTCTCTTTTTCTTTTGTTTCCAGCTTAGCTTTTAGGTCCTTCTCATTTTTTGTCAGAATCTTAACATCCCTTTCCCACTATTTTTCTTTTTCTCCAAGCTTTAACAGCTTGGCTTTACAATCAATCAATTCAATGTTTAATGTTTCCTTCTCCTTCTCAAACTCTGTCAATTCAGAGGTATGAATAAGCTGAGTGGAAGGAATTTTCAATTTCTTTTTTAGCACCTAAACTTCTTTCTCTTTTTCATGAATAACTTTTGAGCCACTGCACCTTTGTCTGATTGCCCATCAACCTTCAATAAATCCTCCTGCAACTTTTTTATTTTGATTCGAAGGGCCTTGTTCTCAACCTTTTCTTTCCGTAGGAGGTCCTAAGCTTTTTTTTATTGGACTCCAGTTTAGACACCTGTAATGTAGATTTGAGAAATCTTGTGTATGAAATATCACATGTTTCTCTATGAAAGTGTATCATATCTGTGGTAGGGATATTTTCTAAGTTCACATTCACCTCTGATACCTTATTACCAAGACTCATAGCCAAACTCAAGGTGTCTTTGGCATGATCCATTACAGTTTTTAAATTTACATCTGGCTTTGGAAATTGTCTCACTTTCTCTTATAATTTTACTGTTTCATCAAAGGTTTTATCATCTTTTTCTCTGTAGGTATTCAACCACTCCTCTTTTGATGTATACTTATTTGGGGTTACTCCATCAAGTACATATTCTCAAAGCTCCAAACCAGTTACTTTGGATTTTTCTTGCTTCTGTTTACCTTTCACCCTACTCATCTTCACCTGTACCATTTGTCCCTCTTGCCCAATTTTTTGCTTCTTTGGTGTACTAGATGTTTCTACTTATTCAGTGTCCATGAGATCTGAATGTTCTCTCTTCTTTGAATTTCCAGAAAAACTTATTAATGATGAAATATTGCCAGCAACTGCAACTATATTAGAAAGATCCATTGGGGGAGAATTATTTCCATGTATGGATGAGACAGAGTCTTGTTCCATGCTGATATTATCTGGTGTTTTGTTAGGATAATCTTCCCAATTTGTTGCCTCTCTTAGTCCAGCTACTTCAATATGTTCAAAAGGCTTATTATTGTTTGCTTGTCTTCTTTTATAAATTACATGGTGTGGATCATAGTTGATAGAAGCTCCCAAAGAAAACCCCATGCTTCTAAGCAGATTATTAATTATTGGAAGAGCAGCTCTACTTTTGACAACATATGGCCCTTCCTCCCAAGGAAATTTAATACCTATACTCTTCCTAAAGTTTAATATGTGTTCTTCCTCAATTGTAAGCCTTTGTCTACAAAATTCCAAAGAAAGGATTCTGCTTGTCAGAAAGGCTGGAAGAATATAAGGCTGGTGCACAAATCCATACAACATGATAATTGTTTCAGACTCTGAAAGGAACCAGTCTCATATCCTTTTACTAGGAGAAATTTGCAATGCTTCCTTCATCTCTAGCAATACCCTGGTGTTGAGGCTTGGAAATTCGCAGGTGACAACAGTAAGGGATTCTCCCCAGTCAACGTTCCCAACTAGCCCGTGACTGTTTGATATGGGGAATCCATCCGGTTTGCGGTCCGGCTACCGTAGGTCAAGTAACAAAACAAAGGTTTTACTGGTTGCGGCCCGATCCACTGAGTTTTTGCATTTTGACTTAATGTATGCAATGCACGTGCCTAATTAACCATGCAGGGTGATGAAGGTGTTGCTGCTGCAACTTTTCTCCCCAAATCTCTTAAATTTTGGGCCCCTCCTCATAACTGAATATCGCTTCAGGTTGTTTCATCCTTGTTGTTTCTTCGGTCATGCTTTAAGTCTAGATGTTTTGAACAATTTACATATAGCCTGTTCCCAGAATTTGTTTGTGCTTGAATTTTTGCAGCGGGTCGCATAGTTGGGTTTAGTTTTGCCAATTGTCTTTGATGGGCCGTCGTTTTGAAAATGAAATGGACCTTGACTATTGTTGAGTTTTAAAATCTTTTGAACACTTAACTTTTCTATTAAATTGGCTGCTTTTGTTCTTTTTCCCTCCGCCATCGTGGCTCCCAAAGCAGTTTAGCGTCCAAAGTCCAAATCGCTCCGACGTCCGATTCGTATTGGTCTTCAATCACTTGCCCGTAGCTTTTACCCTTCCGCCATTGCGGCTGGGAAAGCCATTGAGCTTCCAATTCGAATGTCTTTTGACGTCCGACTAAGCCCTCTCCTGCCCGCATTTCGCCTATGTCTTTAGTCCTTGTCTCGTCCGCCGTTGCGGATGGAAAAGTCGTTTAGCCTCCGCTGTAACATCTCTTCGACGTCCAATTAATAACTTTTCCCGCCTGCAAAGTGGTCCACCCTTCCGACGTTAGTATTGTTTGAGCCGCCAGTAAGTTTCCCGCCGACGGTAATATTCGTCAAGCCTATGGGAGGAAGAGGTAGTGTGGTCAGCATTTGTAAGACGACAATGGTGCACCCAGCCTTCTTCGTGGATTAGCCGTTTCAGTAGTATAATATGTTGCTTTGTTTTGTAATGCAAATCCAATGAATGATGCATTACGATGTATTTGCAGATGGACCTAAGGGATTGGTGGGATTATGGCGGCCCGAAGGGGTAGCTGAGCATTTCGGCGCGGGTCGAACCAAGGCCAGAAGGACAAGCGAAAGAAAAGACAACATGAATGCAACGAAGAGATGAAACCAAAATATCTGTCAGTTACTCAATAGTTCGTGAACACGTAGAAGAATCTGAAGCGTTAGGGAACTGAAGGATCAGACGTTTGGAGGGCAGCCCAAGGGGTCTGTTGTTGTAGTTTAAATACTATAAAGATAGGATTCAGAAGGGACTTTTTTCCATGGAAAAATTTGTAAACCATTTTCTTGTAAGAGGAACTATTTCGTTTTACAAACAGAAACTGCAACTTTTGCCTGCTGGAGAAAGCGAAATGTGGAATGTATCAATGTGATTAAATGAACAATGTTGAAGGGGAACTATTTCGTTTTCAGTTGTGTTTCATTAATTGTGAGAGTGTTTGACTTCCTGAACATATGTTCTTGTTGAATGTTCTTCAGTATATTTTTTGATGTTTTCCACTGTGATTAATAAGTATTGTTCATAAAACGATTGGCTATCTGGTTGTTTAAATATCTTTAATTGTTCATGTGTCTTGAAAGAAGTGTCAGCTATCTGTAACTCTTCATAATGCATGTACAAAATGTATTACTCACCAATAAATGACAATTCTGCTCCCTAGGGATAGTTTAGGTAGTTAGTTATTTTCTTGTTGAATGTGATTTGGATGCTTGTGAGCCTTAAGACGAGAGGTAAGAACCTGCGCATCACATTGTGACTGCTCCTTGCATTTTTATCGCCCTGAATTGTTAATTAGGCACGTACATTTCATAGTTTAAGTCAAAATACAAAAACTCGGTGGGCCGAGCCGCAACCGGTAAAGCCTGTCTTTTGTTACTTGACCTACGGTAGCCGGACCGCAAACCAGATGGATTCCCTATACCAAACAGTCAACGGGCTAGTTGGGAATGTTGATTGGGGAGAATCCCTTACTGTTGTTGCCTGCGATTTTCGGGGCTTCAACAGAAGGATGCAAGGAGCATTCACAATGTGATGCGTAGGTTCTTACCTTTCATCTTCGGCTCACAAGCTCATGAATCACATATGCGGAAATAAAACTAACTATCTATCTATCTATCTATCCCCGGGGAAAAAACTTTAACTTATTGGTGAGTAATGTGAATTGTGCATGTATCATAAAGAGAAATTACAGATAGCTGATATTCCTTCCTACAACACATGAATGATTAAAGATATTTCAACAATCAGATAGCTAATTGTTTTATGAACAGCATACATTACTCATGGTGGTAATTCCACAAAATAAACTAGAAATAATTTAAACAAGAACATAGGTTCTGAGAGTTAGAACGATCTCACGGTTAATGGACAAAAAGCTAGAAAAAAAAATAGTTCATCTTTCAGCCATCCACAGCATAACATTTGAAAGTGCCACCAATCTTCCTCCAACAGGCAAACAATACTTCTTTATTGCAAAGAGAAATAGTTCTTCTTACAATATATCTTTTCATGTCTAACTGGGAAAAAGCCCATTCTTCCTCTAAGCCTATTACATTTATACAAAAAGGGTCCAACTGTTGGGCTGCCCAAAAGTACCTTTTGGGCTTCCCAACTCTTTGTCTCCCAACGTTTTACTTTTCTCAAATGTTTTTACAAAATGGTTACAATATTACAAAAGTGACCAATCCTTTTACGAGGAGGGTCCCACTTGGGTGTCTAGAAATTTCTTCCATTTCGAAGCTTCAGAGGCAATGCCCTCAAACGCACAAGGCTCTAAAAACTGAATATTGATCTCGAACTTAGCAGCCTAGTTCTTTATAGCCTCAATCCTTGCTGCACTCAATCGAAGCTGATCCTCCAGGAGCTGCACAATGATAGCTGAATGATCTACTTCGCTCCTCAAGATCTGATCATCCAGGGCTTTAATATGCTATATTTTAGCTTCCTCCTCCTGGTATCTCTTCTGCAACAGCTCCACAAAGGCGTTGTGATCCGGGAAAGCCTCAAGCCTCTGCTCGGCCTCTATATGGCACCGGTTGTAGGTAATGAGAAGCCTTCTAAAAAACTCAATGCATGCTCCTTTTGTCTTTTTAACGACCTTCTTGAAATCCTCTGCGGTGTTGATAGCGAATTCCACTAAGTCATAATCCCGCTTGAGGGCCTGTTGATCCTTTGCTGGCAGCTCTGCTGGAGTTTCTTCGTTGTTTTTCAGCCTTGCCATTCTTGCAGTCAGGACTTCAAGGACGTCCTGAGATCGATCAACGAAATAAGAGGAGGCCTCCAGGATTTCCTCCAGTCGGCTATCTACCTGCAGCACCTTGCACCTCTCTCCTTCCATGGCAGTCTGTAGCTGCAGCATCTTATCCTTCTGGGCCAAGATATGCTCTTTGAATGGTTGGAGGTTAACCTGCTGCTCCCTTGCTTCCTCCAGAGCGGTTGTTAGAGAAGAGATCTGCTCTTGATGTTTCTTTTCCTATTCTTGGGAGTGCATCTCACTGGCCTCCAAGATGATCTTTTGCTGCTCTTCTAGCTCTTCTACCTTTCCCAGCAGTCGCTCTTTCTCCATCTTTAGCTCTTGATATTCTTTCTGCACCTTTTCCAGACATTCTTGTGCAGTTTCATTAGCTTGTTTCTCTGCTTGAAGGAGCTGCAATTCACCCTTAGAAGACTTTATCTCCCTCTGCATGTCTTCATACTTCCTTTTCAGCCTATTGATTTCTTCTCTTTCTCTTCTCAATGTGTCTTTCAATTGGGCAGAAGACTTTTTGGATAGCTCTAAATCTGTCATAATCCTGCCCACATTATCTTCTGAAGCTTGAATTAGTGTTGCTCCAGCTCTGATGGTGAATCTTGGATCTTGGTCTGTTCCCAACATAACAGGTGTATCCGATATCATTTTCCCTGCCACATCTCCCGTTTCAATCTTCCTTTTTGTTCTCTTCACTATCCTCTTGGTTGCCCTGTCATAGAAAACAGTATTGAAATCAAGGATCTCTTCCCCTTTTTTCTGTAGAAAGGGGACCAGCTTCGGTGTAGGGACCACAGACTGTCCAGAGGTGCTAACAGCTAGTATTTTGGGATCCTGAACCTCGGGATTCTCCACGTCCTAAGTCTGCCCTCCCACTGTGTCAGAGGCTGACTGTTCTGTCTGTGTCAGCTTTAGCCTCTCCAATTCTTGCTTTTGTAGCTCTTCGTCAAGTTTATTTTTCTTTACTTCTTCTTCTTTCCTTGCATCTTCTTCTGCCTTCCTAGCTGCCTCTTCTGCCGCTTTTCTTTTCTCTTCTTCTTCTATGTCCAGCCACCCCGCAGCTTCCTGTGCCAACCTCTGGGCTTCCTCATTTCTTCTCTTTACTTCTTCTTTAGCCTTTGCTTGTTCATCTCCCTTCCCACCTTTGGTGGTGATCTTCTTCTTGAACCTTCTTCTCAAGGCTGTCATGTTTACTGCATTTCAAAAGATGGATTCTTCTCGATCCCAATGGTGGGCATACTCAAAATGCACATTGTTTGCCTTGCAATGTTTAGCTACTTTCCCTTGAGTATCATTTCTGCGGAAGGGCATTTCTCCGAAATGGAACTTTTCCAGTTCTTCTACAAATTCATCAGCTTTTTTCACCCTAGTGAACCTGTAGCTTCCTAACTTGAAGGCCAAAGGAGGATAGGCTATCTTCTTATGCTCAAACAAGAAGCTCCCTATGCCATCCAAGAAGACCTGCCTCACTACCTCCTTGTGGATGATGTAGTCAGTGGCATATTTGGGCAGCAGGGAGGGTGCTCTCGAACATCCAAACATCCTGAATTATAGGCCATCTTCAGTCAAATAGTAATCTACATATTCTTCGATTACTTGCAGTGCCTCCTCTAACATACAATCACACTCCTTCAGGAAAATGAGTGTGTATAAGGGCATGACAAAGTGTTCACAGACTTCTTGGTAATGGATGTGATATTTATGTGCCCACAGTGGTTTGTAAGCAGAATAGACAGGCATTCCTTCCCTATCCCAGATGCACTTGAGGCCGGGGAAAGGCTGGTTGCACAATATACAGTCTATAAGTATGGAACTCATAAAAAATTCAGACCTCTTTTGGGACACTCCTCCCAAAGCTGAGGCCAAGCAAGCTGAAAGACTATTTGACACAATGCTGGCCCAGTTGAAGATTGTCCCCTGGGTTGCAACATAAAAAATGATTGAGATCCATTCTAATTTGAAGAACCTGCCATGTGCTCTTCCAAAAATCATGTTCAGCATTAAAGCTATGAACCTATAGGGGGGCCTTAAGCTTGCCGTATCGTAATCACCCGTCGGTCTGTATCTGTAATGTTTTCCCTGCAACAGCATCTTTTTAAGAGTCTCTACCAAGTCCATTCTAATGTTGTTCAGCCAATCATCAGATAAAAATACTTGGGCTTCTGGCAGGTGGTAAGCCAACACTACATATCCAGGGCTATATGCAGCATAGCCCTATCTTTCAACATTTTCCAGAATCATTGTTGTGACATCTGCCCGGGGTAGAATCCAACTGATTACTTCAGAGCACAAGAACAACTCTGGTCTGGTGGTGATCTTCATCAGTGAATATCTTTCTATGTTGGAATATATGGACTCTTCTTCTAAGCCCGTGTCAGGAACTTCTCTGCGTGTGATCAATCTATAAATTCCCCCCCATTGGTATTCAGGTTCAACACCAGAAATACACTTAGTGTCCTCATATATATATTCATTTTTGGTGACAGTTTCTACTTCGGGCTCTTCCTCGACCACAGGGGCCTTCTTCTTTTGCCTTTTTGACATTGTGAGGTCGAAATCTTCCCCCCATACATAACATTGTAAACATCAAGCCTTTTTGGCTGAGTGACAAACTTGTATACATCAATGTGCAATATGTCCTTTCTTCTATGCTTAACATGATAGCAATCAGTCAATGAAGCAAATACATGCATATATATAAGCAGAAATGGCCTAACTACGAGAACCATTGAAACACAATGTGCAGTGTTTAGTGACTTTGTCTATGTCTAGCATGATGGAAATCAGTCAAATAAAGCACATATATGCAAACTACCCCCGCTCTTCAATACCAGAACAGTTCTAACAATAAAATCCAGCAGGAATGAAATCTATATAAAGACGAAGAAGACTCGCGCTGTTTGTGGGAAAAATATTTACATCGACACGACTAAAACCTCCGCTCTCTGCGGGTGCCGTTATCATTTCGTTGCGCAAGACAGACAGGGGAAAACTACGCAAGCCTTTAGTGGAGCTTTGACCAAAACCACTACCCATGTGATTTATGGCTAACAAGCTAAAAGCTGTGACATATCCCCTCCACCGATTAGGGTTGAAAATCGACTGTGCGCGGAACAATGCAGCGAAACGCTTGCTATTCGAGGATGCGGGTAATATGAAAATCACAACAAAAGAGGGAAACCACCAGATGCTCCAGGAAAACCACAAATACCTCCCCCTACAAAATCATCATCACACAGGGCAACTTGGTGCAGACGACGTAACGGCCGCCTGCACCAAACCCCCATTTACTACGCGCAAGGTCGAGAGGATGTAAGGGCCGCGAACAAAATGCTACTCCGAGGGTTAAAACATGCGTACTACCAGATGTGCTATAAATCCCCCACTATATACGCATGTAAAACGGGGTCGAGGGAGAACAGCCCTAGAAAAAACCCAACCGCGTGCAAAAATCAATAAATGCTTCGAACGGAACGAGGTTAGGGCAACAACAAGCCTACCTGGTAATGATGCGTAACCGGCGTGGAGAGGCGTGTCAAGCTTCGCGGTGGCGACACCTGGACTGCGTGTACCGAAAACAAGGGACCGAGCGAGCATGATAGTACGATTTTGACAGCTGGAACGGTAACAGTCGAGAAAACACGTGCAATAATAAGATAATCCAACAATCCCAACGCCATCTATATATAGTCAATATGCGTGGCAGGGAAAAGTTAACAGATCAGACGTCGGAGGAATTTGGATCGGACGACGAAAGTGTATTTCTTTCCGCAACGGCAGAAGACCAAACCATAGATCCATCTGCAACGGCAGGAAAAAACCGGGTGACAAATAACCGCGCGTCGGATATCGGAACGAAAGCAGAACCATAGCCGCAACGGCGGATACCAAAAGGATATCACGCCCCGCCAAATAAGACCTGAATCGGAAGAGTGGATGATTAAAGATCGGAAGGGTTATGCCTTTCACGGTTGCAACGACGGAAGAGTGAAGCGTGCGACCTTCCGCAATGCAAGGCTTGAATCGGAAGCGGAAAGACTAAACATCAGAAGGCTTAGCGCTTCGGCAATCGCAACGGCGGAGCCGCAAAGGACAAATCAATCCGCAACGTCGGGGCTTAAAACGATTAGACGGCCGGAAGGAAAAATATTCCCGCATCCGCAACGGCGGAAGCACAAGACTTACAGGGTCGACGAAAATAACACACAGGGTCCGAAACTTCAAGCCATAATCAGGAGTGAAAGCAATTTGCCGCCCGCAACGGCGGAGGAAACAATAATAGCTCCGATAAAAACCAAAGAGGCAACCGATGCGGAAAAAAAACAAATCGGAAAGAAAGTCGAAGTGAAGACTGATTATCCAACCGCAACTGCAAGAGGAAAAGCAAATACCTTCTGATTCAGTCATGCTGAAAATGCAATTAAACGCAAATGGCAAAGTTTGATCAAACATTGAATTTTTTAGAGTGTTAGAAAAAATTTAAGACCAGTGGTAGATCAATCCAAGCATAAGAAAAGTCTTTCTAAGAAATTCTTAGACCAAATCAAAGAAGAGAAAACAAACTAATCCAAGCAAAGGAGGGTCCTAAAAAATTTTGGAATTTTGGGAATGTTGCAGCTGCAACAATTGACGACTACCTGGTGAACCCCATATTTCTGACTTAACTTCTTCCCAGTAAAAGACTGTCTAGCTCAAAATTTAAATCTTCTAAATGTATGTATTCATAGGCTAGCCAACTTATGCATTTAAATCATTAATAAGTAGTCCATTCTTTGGGAAATGGTAACATCAGAAATAATTGCAAGTCTGAATAACTCTTTTGAGGCCAAATAAGTGAGGTTTATTTTGCCCGTCCTTAAGTAGTTTCATGCTTGGACACCACAGGATTGTAACAGATAGTAAACAACATTATTCTTTTGTTCCTCATTCCCATGCCAATTGCACTTTTGTGCCATTAGAACTTTAGTTCTTGTGAGTCCTCCATTTGTCTTTATTTCTAAATTTTATTCAGGCTCCTCTATCCCATAGTGCCCTTTTGTGTGAGAGAAGAATTGTCGTTTCATCTCACGGACGGAGAGGAACTTTCGGCAACTTGAAATTCATGCTTTTGATACTTTGCTTTGATATGTCTTGTTTCTTTAAGGAGTTTTGACTCTTAATAGCTTTTAGCTTTTCTGAAATTATGGCATGGGATCATTTATATATGATATACTGTTTACCTTGCTTCCTTTCTGTGGGTCTTTTGTTGTAACCCCCTTGGATATTTAAGATGTGAAATGGATGGAGCCTCGAAATAGTATTCCAGACCTCTTTTACTTCTGATTTATTTACAGGGGTTAAGTAAGACTTCAATGAATGCATGGCCAGCTAGGAACACTGCTGCTAGAAGACATTCTATGTTTCAGAAGCACAACCCTTTACCCAAGATTTCAGTTAACTAAGAACCCTGATGTTTCCATTGCAACCAAAAGTTTGCCTCTTTATTCAAAAATAAAAAGAACTAGTAACAAAGCACTTAAATCAAAAGAAAACAGCATCAAATCAACTAATCAAAAGGAAAACAACATCAAAGCAAAGAAAAACAGCATTATTTATATACAAGGAAAAAAGAAAAGAAAAGAAAATGTGTGTGTGCCTCTTAAAAATCTTCAATCAACGAGTTAAAGGGATAGGCTGTGATGAAGGTCAAAAATCTATCCATGGTCTAAGTGTGCCATTTTTGAAATTGAGACCATATCTACTAGTCTACATTCATTTTCATCAGCCTGAGGAAGTTGAAGGAGCTCAGGCTGATAGTTAAACTTAGAACTGGCCTTTCTTGAGATATGGTGTTTTATCTTAAGATTAGTCAGATAATTTCCCAAGACAGAATTAGCAGATTCATTTCCATCTCCCAACCTGGTAACAATATGCCTCATGTAAGGTTCTCTTAAAATTTTAATCCGATTAGGGGTACCCTTAAGAGGCAACCATAAATGAGACCAGTCTGAAGCAAAATAACCTTTTAATCTGGCAGACCAATCTCGGTTGAGAATAAGCCCATATCCCCCTAGTATGTCAGCTACCATAATGTCAATCAATTGGCATATCTTGTTGTTTGCAAAAAAGCGAATGAGAACATTTTTCATCTCTCCCACTACTTTGACTCCCGTGCTATCTAATTGAGTTACTCCCCCGGCTGTGGGTTCTGGCTGTCCATTAATCTTTTTGCAAACCTCAAGAGGCATAACATTCACCACTGATCCAGAATCTATCATGCAATTGTGCACATTATGATTCAGCATTTCTAAGGTCAAAAGAAAAGGTGGGGTGTCAGCTGTTTCTTCCCATCCTGGTTCTATGTCTTCTTCTCCTGGTTGGTTTTGAGTGGGTATATCTTCTTTAAGCTCTTTAGTTTCTTCAGTGTTTCCCTCATTAACACCTATCTGTTCTTCTATAGGTTTGACAGGCTCACTGATTAGCTCGGTTTCCTGGTTGACAGTAGTGACTTCAAGTGTGTCATCTTTAACCTTCCCATCTATCTGTCTCTTGACATTCTCTTGCAATTTTTTAATCTTTGAAATTATTGTATTGTCTTCAATTGTCAGGCCTGTACCCCTTGTTGCTGTTGGTGGGTATTCAAGCTTAGGAGCATTCTCTTCTGTGTTGAAAATTGAGACACCATTCCATAAGAACATGGTATCATCATCTTGTTTCTCTATGGTCTAGTTTTTCTCATCTTTCTTACCACTGTCTTTAGTCAATTTAGAGTCTGGCAGTTGATTCATAACCAATGTCATTGAATTCAACCATTGAGGGCACTTCTTTTCAGAATGAGGTTGTTGGTGAAAAGTGCATAAATTATCCCTCCCTACTTCTATTATGTTCATTGATGGTAAATTCGATGGAGGTATTTTCCATTGGGTGCTATCCTCCCTTTTTTGGTAGTAGGGATTGTAATCTCTCTGAACTTCCCTTTCTTTTTCTAACTTTATCACCCTATTGGATAGTTTCTGCATCATTCTTGACATCTCTTCAAGGTCATGTGACTGCTCCTCTTTAGGCTCAGAATCATCTTCTACGCTCTCTTTTTCAGCTTCTACCCTTTCATCCTCTTCATAAGTTTCTAACAATGTGGGCTTGGCTTTCATTTTGGCAAACATGGCTAGCTTAGGTCCTAGGGATGAGGTATAATATTCAATTAAGACTTTATCTGAGGGTCTGTCAGTCCCAGAAAAATTCTTTAAGTAAGTTGAAAATCTTTGGGAAAAATGATGCACCTTCTCATCCTTCTCTTTTCTTAACAAACCAAGACCTTTCATTAGTGAGGCATGTGTCTTTTGGGCTGAGTATTTACTTCTGAAAGTCCTTTCGAAAGTGTCCCAATCAGGAATGGAGTTTGCGGGAAAACTGAAATACCAGGATGTTGCTGTTCCTTTAAGAGTGTGGGGAACAACCTACAGACAACATCTTCATACTCCCCAGCCCTTAACCCTTCTATGGCCAAGTAAAAGCTTTGCAAGTGATCATCTATAGCAGTCTCTTCCTCGGGATCAAACTTGGGCAAAAGCTTGTCAAAAGCTTGAGGTAGGTTATGCAAAGGAGGTGTTAGGTTTAAAGGTGATCTAGCTCTCTAAGCCGGCAATGGGTTGGGCGGATTCACATTTACACCTGCCATGAGTATAGGTAAAGAAACAAACTCTGAGCAAAGAGCAAGGCAAGGTGAAACTAGGCTTGCTTACTTCAAAGGTAGAACCAAACTTGTAAGTGCTTGGGTTAGGTCAAAACTTCAGGACATCTGCTAGTGAGGTAATCTTGGGAAAATAAGTTTCCACGGCCATCCATGCACTGGCGGCCCTCCTTCTAGCGCTAGAACTGTTGAGGCCTGGAAATTCGCAGGCGACAACAGTAAGGGATTCTCCCCAGTCAACGTTCCCATCTAGCTCGTGACTGTTTGATATGGGGAATCCGTCCGGTTTGCGGTCCGGCTACTGTAGGTCAAGTAACAAAACAAAGGTTTTACCAGTTGCGGCCCGGTCCACCGAGTTTTTGTATTTTGACTTAATGTATGCAATGCAAGTGCCTAATTAACAATGCAGGGTGATGAAGGATGCAAGGAGCATTCACAATGTGATGCGCAGGTTCTTACCTTTCGTCTTCGGCTCACAAGCATCTGAATCACATATGCGGAAATAATACTAACTATCTATCTAGCTAGCTATCCCCGGGGAGCAAACTTTAACTTATTGGTGAGTAATGTGAATTGTGCATGTATCATAAAGAGAAATTACAGATAGCTGATATTCCTTCCTACAACACATGAATGATTAAAGATATTTCAACAATCAGATAGCTAATTGTTTTATGAACAGCATACATTACTCATGGTGGTAATTCCACAAAATAAACCAGAAATCATTTAAACAAGAACATAGGTTCTGAGAGTTAGAACGATCTCACGGTTAATGGACAAAAAGATGGAAAAACAAAATAGGTCATCTTTCAGCCATCCACAGCATAACATTTGAAAGTGCCACCAATCTTCCTCCAACAGGAAAACAATATTTCTTTATTGCAAAGAGAAATAGTTCTTCTTACAATATAGCTTTTCATGTCTAACTGGGAAAAATCCCCTTCTTCCTCTAAGCCTATTACATTTATACAAAAAGGGTCCAACCGTTGGGCTGCCCAAAAATACCTTTTGGGCTTCCCAACTCTTTGTCTCCCAACGTTTTACTTTTCTCAAATGTTTTTACAAAATGGTTACAATATTACAAAAGTGACCAATCCTTTTATGAGGAGGGTCCCACTTGTGTGTCTAGAAATTTCTTACATTTCGAAGCTTCAGAGGCAATGCCCTCAAACGCACAAGGCTCTAAAAACTAAATATTGATCTCGAACTTAGCAGCCTGGTTCTTTATAGCCTCAATCTTGGCTGCACTCAATCGAAGCTGATCCTCCAGGATCTGCATGCTGATAGCTGAATGATCTACTTCACTCCTCAAGATCTGATCATCCAGGGCTTTAATATGTTGTATTTTAGCTTCCTCCTCCTGGTATCTCTTCTGCAATAGCTCCACAAAGGAGTTGTGATCCGGGAAAGCCTCAAGCCTCTGCTCGGCCTCTATCTGGCACCGGTTGTAGGTAATGAGAAGCCTTCTGAAAAACTTGGTGCATGCTCCTTTTGTCTTTTTAACGGCCTTCTTGAAATCCTCCGCGATGTTGATAGTGAATTCCACTAAGTCATAATCCCGCTTGAGGGCCTGTTGATCCTTTGCTGGTAGCTCTGTTGGAGTTTCTTCGTTGTTTTTTAGCCTTTCCAATCTTGCAATCAGGACTTCAAGGATGTCCTGAGATCGATCAACGAAATAAGAGGAGGTCTCCAGGATTTCCTCCAGTCGGCTATCTACCTGCAGCACCTTGCACCTCTCTCCTTCCATGGCAGTCTATAGCTACAGCATCTTATCCTTCTGGGCCAAGATATGCTCTTTGAATGGTTGGAGGTTAACCTACTACTCCCTTGCTTCCTCCAGAGCGGTTGTCAAAGAAGAGATCTGCTCTTGATGTTTCTTTTCTTGTTCTTGGGAGTGCATCTCACTGGCCTCCAAGATGATCTTTTGCTGCTCTTCTAGCTCTTCTACCTTTCCCAGCAGACGCTCTTTCTCCATCTTTAGCTCTTGATATTATTTCTGCACCTTTTCCAGACATTCTTGTGCAGTTTCATTAGCTTGTTTCTCTGCTTGAAGGAGCTGCAATTCAACTTTAGAAGACTTTTATCTCCCTCTGCATGTCTTCATACTTCCTTTTCATCCTATTGCTTTCTTCTCTTTCTCTTCTCAATGTGTCTTTCAATTGGGAAGAAGACTTTTTGGATAGCTCTAAATCTGTCATAATCCTGCCCACATTATCTTCCGAAGCTTGAATTAGTGCTGCTCCGACTCTGATGGTGAATCTTGGATCTTGGTCTGCTCCCAACATAACAGGCGTATCCGATATCATTTTCCCTAGCAGATCTCCCGTTTCAGCCAAGCATTAGATAAAAATACTTGGGCTTCTGGCAGGTGGTAAGCCAACGCTACATATCCAGGGCTATATGCAGCATAGCCCTGTCTTTCAACATTTTCTAGAATCATTGTTGTGACATCTTCCTGGGGTAGAATCCAACCGATTACTTCAGAGCACGGGAACAACTCTGGTCTGGTGGTGATCTTCATCAGTGAAGATCTTTCTATGTTGGCATATATGGACTCTTCTTCTAAGCCCATGTCAGGAACTTCTCTGCTTGTGATCAATCTATAAATTTCCCCCCACTGGTATTCAGGTTCAACACCAGAAATACACTTAGTGTCCTCATATATATATTTAGTTTTTGTGACAGTTTCTACTTCAGGCTCTTCCTCGACCACAAGGGCCTTCTTCTTTTGCCTTTTTGACATTGTGAGGTCAAAATCTTCCTGCCATACATAACATTGTAAACATCAAGCCATTTTGGCTGAGTGACAAACTTGTATACATCGATGTGCAGTATGTCCTTTCTTCTATGCTTAACATGATAGCAATCAGTCAATGAAGCAAATATATGCATATATATAAGCAGAAATGGCCTAACTACCAGAACCATTGAAACACAATGTGCAGTGTTCAGTGACTTTGTCTATGTCTAGCATGATGAAAATCAGTCAAATAAAGCACATATATGCAAACTAGCCCTACTCTTCAATACCAGAACAGTTCTAACAATCAAATCCAGTAGGAATGAAATCTATATAAAGATGAAGAAGACTCGCGCTGTTCGTGGGAAAAATATTTACATCGACACGACTAAAACCTCCGCTCTCTGCGGGTGCCGTTATCATTTCGCTATGCGGGACAGACAGGGGAAAACTACGCAAGCCTTTAGTGGAGCTTTGAAAAAAACCACTACCCATGTGATTTATGGCTAACAAGCTAAAAGCCGTGACATATCCCCTCCACCGATTAGGGTTGAAAATCGACTGTGCGTGGAACAGTGCGACGAAACGCTTACTATTCGAGGATGCGGGTAATATGAAAATCACAACAAAATGGGGAAACCACCAGATGCTCCAGGAAAACCACAAAGACCTCCCCCTGCAAAATCATCATCACACGGGGCAACTTGGTGCAGACGACGTAACGACCGCCTGCACCAAACCCCCATTTACTACGCGCAAGGTCGAGAGGATGTAAGGGCCGCGGAAAAAATACTACTCCGAGGGTTAAAACATTCGCACTACCGGATGTGCTATAAATCCCCCACTATATACGCATGTAAAACAGGGTCGAGGGAGAACAGCCCTAGAAAAAACCCAACCGCATGCAAAAATCAACAAATGCTTCGAACGGAACGAGGTTAGGGCAACAACGAGCCTACCTGGCAACGATGCGTAACCGATGTGGAGAGGCTTGTCAAGCTTCGCGGTGGCGACACCTGGACTGTGTGTACCGAAAACGAGGGACCGAGCGAGCACGACAGTACGATTTTGACAGCTGGAATGGTAACAGTCGAGAAAACGCGTGGAATAATAAGATAATCCAACAATCCCAACCCCATCTATATATAGTCAATATGCGTGGCAGGGAAAAGTTAACAGATCGGACGTCGGAGGCATTTGGATTGGACGACGAAAGTGTATTTCTTTCCGCAACGGCGGAAGACCAAACCATAGATCCATCCGCAATGGCAGGAAAAAACCGAGTGACAAATAACCGCGCGTCAGATATCGAAACGAAAGTAGAACCGCAGCCGCAACGGCAGATACCAAAAGGATATCACGCCCCGCCAAATAAGACCCGAATCGGAAGAGTGGATGATTAAAGATCGGAAGGGTTATGCCTTTCGCGGTCGCAGTGGCGGAAGAGTGAAGCGTACGACCTTCTGCAACGCAAGGCTTGAATCGGAAGCGGAAAGACTAAACATCAGAAGGCTTAGCGCTTCGGCAATCGCAATGGCGGAGCCGCAAAGGACAAATCAATCTGCAACGTCGGGGCTTAAAACGATTAGACGGCCGGAAGGAAAAAGCTTCCCGCATCCACAACGGCGGAAGCACAAGACTTATGAGGTCGACGAAAATAACACACGGGGTCCGAAACTTCAAGCCATAATCGAGAGTGAAAGCAGTTTGCCGCCCACAACGGCGGAGGAAACAATAATAGCTCCGATAAAAACCAAAGAGGCAGCCGATGCAGAAAACAAACAAATCGAAAAGAAAGTCAAAGTGAAGACTGATTATCCATCCACAACTGCGGGAGGAAAAGCAAATACCTTCCGATTCAGTCATGCTGAAAACGCAATTAAACGCAAATGGCGAAGTTTGATCAAACATTGAATTTTTTAGAGTGTTAGAAAAAATTTAAGACTAGTGGTAGATCAATCCAAGCATAAGAAAAGTCGTTCTAAGAAATTCTTAGACCAAATCAAAGAAGAGAAAACAAAGTAATCCAAGCAAAGGAGGGTCCTAAAATTTTTTGGAATTTGGGGAAATTGTTCCAGCTGCAACACCTGGGCAATCTTTCCTGAAAGAAAATGCCCTATATTTCTGCCATCAAACCATTCATGAACTTGCAATAATCCTGGGTCATTTCATCGATGATTACCAACTCAGGAGACTATAGGTTATCCTCATTATGTGATAAGAAAATATTCAACAAAAAGGACTGGAATCTGAAAACTCTGGTATTGTGGAAATTGATTAACTGAGAATGAATGTTCTCAGCTAGGAACTCATCAAATTTAAGGCAACAAGACTGGAAAGACTGACCTAGAAGTTCAGACTCAATTGGGCAAGTACTTAAGACAAACAACAGACTCAATAGTGACTTTGTAACATAACCATTAGTGTCTAACCTCAAAAAGTGACTGGATAAAGTTATACAGGACTGGGTTTCTTCATTAAACAAAACCAAGTCAATAGGGTAAGATAAACCTATAACCTCACTATCAGGATTTAAACATGACTTCAAAAAGGCTTCTTTACTCTTAGCTGCAGACTCTTGGAAGAAATGTATGATATTTTCTTCTTTGTACTCTTGGGATAAATGAACAAAATCATCTGGGACAGATAGGGCTTTGCGGATAACAGAGGCATGAATAGAGAAAAGGATCCTAGACTTAGGTTTATTCATGATGACTCCTTCAGCTGCGGAATATTTATTCTCACACCACTCGACAAATTCAAGGCAATTGGGGGTCTGGTCAACAAAGAAAAAATAAAAGAAAGACCTGAAAACACCATGGGTGTCACTACCCTAGTCCTTAAGAATTTTCACTTTATTTTTAGTCGTCTCAATTGTTTCATTCATTAAAATGGTATCAGAAACTTCATCATTTTTGTCTTCGAATCTTTTCTCATCCTTCTGACAGGAAACCCATAATTCTTCACAATCTACCACTTCTATTTCATCCATTTTTAGAAGTACTTGGAAAGTTTCAAGATTCCTACCTTATACAGTGTTCCGACTCGTCCACTTTGGCACTTTGTGCACACTCAAGGTTATCGCCAATTCCAATGCTCAGAAAAAACAAACCTCTAAACTCCACGTAGATGTTTTTTTATATTTTTTATGTTTCATAACCATTGTGCATCTCCCGTAATCTATATCGTAGATTTTATTGTCCCTAAGATCTAAGTCGTTCATGCGCAAAATATTAATACTAAGATTCAACATTATCACCCTGCACAACTTGTTTCGGTGGGATCAATATCAACCCTTGATCTGCAATATACCTCCATCAGAATCGTCAAATTGTGAAAAACTTTAACATTCCACTAATCATTTCAAACCTGATCGATCGAGCAACTTCTGTTTGCAGAATGCACCTTATCCGTCGATCAAAACCCGACCATTATTACAACCGTTGATCAATGTGACCCTTACCACTTTCCATAGATTTAAATCCTAAATTTCTCCGCGCTAGTTCAATCTATGGAATTGTTTCTGACCTTAGATCTAAATCCGCTCATATCTTGTCCATCCGATCTTTTTAGCAGCTAACCAATTCTGCAAATTTCAAAACTTCTTTTGTCCTTGCATCTTCGATCTGCAGAATGCTCCAGCGTCATTGATCTACGGCCTTTCTAATCTGAGCCGTCAATATTCAACACTTTTTACCTCCATTCCGCTGATGAAAATATTTTGATTTATTGCCGATGTTTCAAACAGCGGAATGATCCACCACCGTAGATCAAATCCCTTTCTTCATCCAACGACCCATAATGAAAGATCATGCTAACCCATTAACCTAAAGAGCATTTCCACAAAATTTTCAGATATGAATGTTTCCAAACCCTTCAATTAAACAATCCACAATTTCAACTATGGTGTTAATAGTTGGTACTAAAAAATATGTTCATTATGTGGGAAGAAAGGTCATCATTTGGCATCTTACTAGGAGAACCGAGCCACATGTCATAAGCCAAATTTACGTCAAAGGAGGAATGCCAACAGGACTTCCCCAAACAAAAAACAACAAACTCAGAGACACATGGAGAAAACAAGCCTGCCAAGCAGGCCATCTAACACCAAGAATATTTGCCATCACTGCACGTTAAATAGACATTGGAAAGAAAAATGTTAGCAACTTGATCTAAAGCTTCATCCTAATAATTGTACAACCAAAACAAGGGTTTGGAAAGTGAAGCCTAAAGGAGATAGAGAACTTGTGGCACCTCCAATCCAAGGAGAAGAAATTGTCCAATAAGTTATAGCATACCAAGGAGGTCATTCTAGTGACGTTATTGCAAAGACAAAGTGTCGGTGTGCACATGCCAACAACAAAAGGTTGTTTCCATGTTGGGAAGCAACTGATCCTACAGAAAAAGGTGGACCACACTTCCTTCGTGGGTTTGCTACAAGATGGCATTGATTGTTAGGATCTCACTATCGAATGAGTGTTGCACACATTCAACAGTTAACAAGCACAAACCAAGATTTGACTCGAATTCCACTAGTTTTCAAGATGGACGATATTCGAGTTTGAGAATGCAAAAGAATTGCACATTGAAGATGGGAATGAATTATGTTCGAAGAATTCAAATCTGGGGATTGCTCAAACATGGCAATCAATGACTAGACTTCTACAATAGAGGAACTAGAGGTAGATCTATAGCCAAAATCAAAGCCAATAGCCAAATTTGGAAGCTAGAGCCAGAGCCAGAGCCAGATCTACAGCCAGAGCTATAGCCAAGAGCCAAAGTTGGAGCTATGTTCCAGAGAAGTAGAGAGAAGGCATCTTAATCCATATTGGTTTCCTAGCTTTTGGAGACCAAGAACCCTTTCAATGGAGAGGTGTGATCTGAAATGAATTTGAAACAAAACAATAGCTGTAGTACTAAGTACCTAAATGCAATTATGCAATTAATGTTGTTATATAAAATACTAGAAACAATGAAAATATAAAAGTAAATGATAAAAAAGAGAAGAAAAACAAGAAATAAATAAAATAGAAAATGAGAATAAGAAAGAGATAAATGGGGATTGAAGGGTTAGCCTCTTAGCTTTCTCATTACCTATGGTTCTCCTAGAACTTCTTATATTTTTACTTTCAAAGGGATTTTTTGATAGCCAAGACTTTCAAAGGGATTTTTTGCTAGCGAGATAGGAGAAAGCACAAAAAGCAATGAGCTACATTGTAGTCAAAGATTGTCAAAATAGAGAACTGTGCAACCATTAAATGTTGGTTTTCCCATTTAGGTTTCCAATATAAATATTGTTTTCTAATGGGATGGATGTTCTCATTGGTTTAATGTTGTGTTAGTTTTGTATAGGAGCTCAAACGAAAGATTCTATTTATTATAATGCTTTGGCCGGATAATTTAATGGTATGAGAATTCATTTTATGCAGCAGCTCCTTGATTTATCTCATAGTTTCTTCCTCATAAAAATTTGAATATCCGCATGTTGTGTCTACCATCGACTTATTTTTGAAATCGGAAATCTAATGGCTGCCATCACAACGTTGTTGCAATTGATCTTTAGGGAATTTCTAATTTGTTTTTTCTCAAGCTATATATCATTGTGTATTGGAGCCACATTCAATCTGGTTGCATTATGGAGTCCATACGATCTCCTTGGCAACTCACTGAATCCATGCGCTGCCTGGAAAGGCTTGGGGAACTGCACACTGTGATTTAGTTGTGCCTGGAGGCCGTACAAGTCGTATAGGCCATGTGAATTCTGGACGTTGTCGTTTTTCTCTTGGTTGGGTGTGAGAGAACTCTTGGATGCAAAGTTGGACAGTGGCAACAATGTGCTCAAGCAAATCATATTGTGGATTGGAGGTATCGTCGAGATTGGGCCCATCAAGTTTGCAGCTTGTGACTTCTTGACGAAATGTTTTGTATCCTCTTTGGCTAGGTGTTTGGATCTGTGTGAATGAAAACCCATGCAAATAAAACAAATTTGTGAATAGTTAATTGTTGTAGCATTAGATCATTTTTAGAGTATACTTCAATGGCTGTTGACATCTCCTTATACAACTTTTTATCGATTGAATACATATGTGAGATGGAATAACACCTTACAACAATGATTGGATTGACAATGGTATCTTGCGTATTCTTCTGTATAGCACCCCACATACCTTAATTGTGAATATTTAATTGTTGTGGTATAATAGAAGTCATTTTTAGAACTGTGAATATTTAATAGTTGTAACAATATAGAAGTCATTTTTAGAGTATATATCAATTGTTGTTGACATCTCCTTCTACTACTTTTCTTTGAATATATATATAAAATGGAATAGCACTCTACAACTATGACTTAGTATGTCAATAGTATCACAATGGTATCTTGTGTTTTCTTCCCTATGGCACCCCACATACCTCAATTGTTCAATGATTTTGATTGTGAATTTTTTTTTTGTTAACTCTTGATGGGATGTAAGGACACCTACTTGAATAGAGACCTTGTGGATTAGAAGCTAATGAAAGCAATAGTAAGCATTGTAAGCCCCATTTTATTCAAATGCAGAGAGATTATAACAACTTGGATCGACATAGGCCCTATGGTGGTTGTCATTGATTACCATATTATTACTCATTTATTGCAAACAAGGTGAGTGCATGGAGAAAGGCTCCTACTCCGAGAACTTTATAACTACCATGATAACTAATGAATCCTCAAGTGAATAGAATCTATGTGTTTTGTAAAACACATTTTGATCTGAGTGGAATCACATGCAATTGTATAGGCGTTGATGGAAAAACCCCAACACTTTGCATTATAGAAGTCATTGTTAATTGTTGTAACATTATAGAAGTCATTTTTAGAACTGTGAATATTTAATAGTTGTAGCAATATAGAAGTCATTTTTAGAGTATATAACAATTGTTGTTGACATCTCCTTCTACAACTTTTCTTTGAATATATATATGGAATGGAATAACACCCTACAACTATGACTTAGTATGCCACTCTTATCACAATGGTATCTTGTGTTTTCTTCCCTATGGAACCCCACATACCTCAATTGTTCAATGATTTTGATTGTGATATTTTTTTTGTTAACTCTTGATGTGATGCAAGGACACCTACTTGAATAGAGACCTTGTGGATTAGAAGCTAATGAGAGAAATTTGTAAACCCCATTTAATTCAAATGCAAAGGGATTATAGCAACTTGAATCGACATAGGCCCTATGGTGGTTGTCATTGATTACCATATTATTATTCATTGATTGCAAACAAGGTGAGTGCATGGAGAAAGGCTCCTACTCCAAGAACTTTATAATTTCCATGATAACTAATGAATCCTTGAGTGAATAGAATCTATGTGTTTTGTAAAACACATTTTGATCTAAGTGGAATCACATTCAATTGTATGGGCATTGATGGAAAAACCCCAACACTTTGCAACTCTAGAGAGCTCCCGATGCTTTACAAAAGAAATAACACATAGAGAAAATAGGAAGAAATCACATTTAGTTATGATATTCATGGGTTGATGTTTGTTGTGATGATACTATAGGACATTTTGTAAGAGTAAAGTGGAATACTCCCAAGTTCCCATGGCTAGAGTGTTGGAGGTCATGGAGGAAACCATTGTCCATTCACTGGAGAAGTGACGCCCCTGCCCAAGACAATTGAACCAATTGTTCAACTACGCAACTTAACATTGTATGCAACTATTATTAATAATACTCACCTATGTCCCAATTCATCTCTATATATGGATTCAAAATATTAACAAATCGTTATTGTAGTATTATCGTATACTATGGACAATTAATAAGATTAAATGGATAAAGGCTAAACATCAAATTGTTGATGATCAAATTGAGCTATGGAGTAGTGAATGTTTCTCAATTTACCACCAAATGTTTCTTGCAAAATTCCACACCCTACCATAGTATTTAAACAATTTTTGTATACACAAACTGAAATATTTTGATTGTGATATAAGAAATATTTGGTATCACAATCAAAATCATTTGGTATCATTTGGTATCTTATGTTTTCTTATACAAACTGAACAAGACTTTTCTGTCCATATAAGAAAATTTAAACGGACATTATGATACACAAAATTACATTGATAAAATAGAGGAGTTGCATTAAAATGCCAAGGAATGGAAGAGAATCTTTCACAAGGATCCCATAGAGAATTGTATAGAGTTGGGCCATAAGCGAGTTATCAAATGGAGCTTGTATTGAAGACGCGAGAGGAGGAGGATGCAAGAACAATTACAAAGTCAAAGGAACGTGTGCAGGGGAATAGCTAATCAAATGATTTTTTAAAACACTTTGTTTTGGATGACAAGGTTTGATGCCACTCCCTCCAAAAACACCCTTTGTGTAATTATTTGAGCATTGAATGGTAAGCTCAAATAGTGAACCTTGTTGGTTTTAAGGAGAACAACACATCATGGGAAAAAACATTCATCAAATTACCCCACTTCCAACATCTATTTTGACATAATTTTGGCCCAAATCTAAGAGTTACAAGTTTATCAACTTAAGAGTACAACCTTAGCATTTTCTAGTCTTTGAATCAACATCTATTTTGTCATGTTTTTGGCCCAAATCTAAGAGTTGCAACTTTTATAAATTGCAAAATCGCAAGTCTATCAACTAAAACTACAACCTTAGCATTTTCCATGGTCATTGAATCACCCATAATGCTAAAACAGCAATTTAACCATAGATTTATCAAATTCAAGGAATTTTGGTTTGTTGAATTCCAAGAAAAGTTGTTGTAAATGGGGCAATTTAGTAACAATAGGACATCATACCACAAGGCTCAAATTACTTCCTCTTTTTTACAAAACAAATCACAAATCATAGAAGGATAGTTTGAAAAGGGATAAACCCTTGGAACAATTTTCTTTGGAAATATTTGTTAAATGGAATGTTAAAGAAGATATCGTTGCAACTTGAATATTTTACTTAAAGGGGTGGACATTATTTTTTAACCCTTAGGTTTTTGTTGGAGTGAAGGGAGGATTTTTTTTGTTGAGGGGTTCACCCAATGTGTTTCATTTACACATTCTTCATTTTGTCAATCATAATGACTATTGCAACATATGCGTATTTCCTCTCACCTTGGATGCTTTTGATGAAAATGAAGAATTGGCTCTTTAGAAAACTCCAATAAATTTGTGAAAAGAAAGATATTATTTTGTAAGAATTGCATGACAAACTTTGTGATAAAGTTGCTTCTTTGCGATAAAGTTGCTTCTTTGCATGCTATTAATGAGGAGCATTGTAATGAGATTGCTTTGTCATGGCCTAATGTTTCTATTGCAGTAGGTTAATATTACGCTTACTAATAAGGTTTCTCTTTTAGATCTATTATAATCAACTTTGTAATGGACTTGCGTCTTTGAATGGTACAAATGCTGGTCAATGAAAATCTATTGTTGAATGTTATGATCAATGGGACGAAAATAACAAGTCCATTCATAACTTGCATTGGTGAATTAAAAGGTGGGTGTGATCAAGGGTTGGTGTTTGAAACATGCCTTGTTATGTTGACAAAGATTATAGTTGTATCGCTTATATTTCGAAGAAGTATGATGAGCAAGTTAAAAGTTGGGATATGTGTATTAATGAGATAGAATTAGAAACTTCTACGAGAAACCTATGAAAAAGGAAGAGGTACTTCTAACAAAAAAATATTTAATGTTCTTTCATATGCTGCTTCCTCTCATGCACTATTAGCTACTTATGAGATATACAAGTAGACTTTGTAAACAAGGACAATATAAAATAACATTATGTCTTGGAGCCCGATGTTTCGGGTGAATGCTTTACCCATCCTTAGAAACAGATTATTGTGTTTCTAAGGATAGGTGAAGCATTCCCCGAAACATCAAGCTCCAAAACATAATGTTATATTATAATCTTAGGCTCAAAACCATCTCCCCCAATTACAACAAAAAAAAACTTTATATCAAACTATGAACAGTAACATGCTCAACATAATTACTTTTTTAATAAATAAAATAAAGACAATGGGACACTCAACAACTTCGCAATTTAAACTTTTAAAGCAGTCAAATGTTTTCCAACTTAAACTTTAAAGTTTGAAGTAATGAACATGCTTCCAACCTAAACTTTAAAGTAATAAACATGCTTTAGACTTCATTGTTGTTCCATGAAAAAGCATGGATCAATCCAGACACCCAAGTATTCCATTTGCTTTAAAGAAATAACACAAAATATTATATAAATCTAGACACCTAAGTAGTCCATTTGCTTTAAAGAAATAAAGCAAAATATTATATAAATCTAAAGAAAGATATTACACATACGAACTTGCCACTACTACAATGCATTCCAATTAAAATATTAGGAAAAGAAGAAAGTGTGATGATTTTAACTCATTTAACCACAAGAAAGGGCTTACATTCAAAATACATCACTTCTTCAGTCCCCCATGTGAAGCTTCCAAGAGCAAGAGCAAAGCACTGATAAAGCCAAGGAATTCAAAAGGAATTCGCAATGTCAGAAGCTTACTCAATTATATCTTATATCTGCTTCTCTTTCATCCTTCTCTAAAGCTGCTAGTGATCTTTTCTTTAAATTTTAGATTTTAACTTAAAATTCAAATCTCTAATCATAAATTTTGCATCCCACCTTTCATTTCTTCTTTCTGAGCACTTTTCTTTAAAAATATATTTATATTGATACTTACCTTTCACACGCTATGAGCAACACCCAAAATGTATAGAGAATAGGATGTAGCCATACGTTTACGGTCTCCAAAGAACAATAACTAAGGCACCCATAGTCATTGAAAACAGGCAGAGTATAACTGATAACTTCCATGGACCAAGTTCATCTAAGAGGGAATAAAAAGCAAATCTTAAGCATGTACAAGAAACCCCGTGTAACAAGTACCATACAGACTTAGTTTAGAGGAAGAGATTGTAGGATTTTGATATAATATCTATGTCTAACTGTGAGCATTCCTGATGAGAGTAGGTAGCTGTTTGGGGCATTTGCCTCTTGAATAAAAGCTTAGTCCTACTTTCCATGCAAATGGAGGGATAAAGTTTACAGTTTTCATGGCATATTAGTAAAGGCAGATGCAGTTTCTAAATCACAGTAATTGAAATCAAGTCTACATTAGCATGAAAACAATAATGTTAAAAAAGCAGGATGACTACCAAGTAGGAGAAGAAGAGAGATGTCAAGTTTTAAGGTTTTCATCCCAAACTTGGTTTTTAGAAGTAAAAATTCTATATACAAACCTCAAATACTTTTTGACGCTTAAGAATATGAAACAAAACCCAAGATACTGTACAGCTCAGACTCAATACCATAGCATGTCTGATGGTCCGTACATGTGGACTGACAAGAAGGCGTTTTGTATGTCATGTCCACTTATAGACTTCAAGCCTTTAGGATACTAACCAATTCAAGTGAACATTTGTAATAAAGAAATCAGAACTCACGATCTGGAAAAAAAATAGGAGCAAGTAGAGTCCAAACATATAAGCCTGCAGTAATCCACTCTGTGCAAATACGGACCCAAACAGAAGCCCAACCGACATCAACAAGTTCCTCAGAGTCCTTGGTTGAGCTTGTCCAACCAGTAAGAAGCATTGCAGAGTACATGCTGGCAAGAGCAAAAATCAAATGGAAAAAGGTATAGGAATAGGTCACAGGGCGTCCCTCATCCTTCTTTTCATCCTTCTGTCCTTCCTCTACATCTTTAGACTGTGGCAAAAGCTTCTCAGAACCTGCAAATGAAAATGCCAAGCACACAACTTTATTAAATAAACAACACATGGATTTGTCATTGCTGCAGAATTTCTTATCTACACCATTGCAACTACAGAAATTTGGGCACAATCCTAATGAAACAAGTATCAAAAGCAGAGCCCACAGGGGTGTGGTCCAGTGGCAAGCAGCGAGGTGATAGATTTTGAATTAATGCCAAGACCTTGGTTCAAAACCCCCCAAGTCAAAGAGATTCTATAAGAAGTATTTATGAAAAAAGAAACAATATCATAAGCAGCAGGATAATAATACCTCCGTGTGGGGATGTTGGGGGTGAAAGAAATGTAGTTGAGGATCCAGCACGAACAGCAGAGTAGACCACTGACAGTACTGTTGTCAGCATCCCAAGAATGAGAGTACCGGTAGAAACAGCTGCTGAATGATTATGAAGCCCATTGCATTTATAGTCCCTGGGTTCACTTGAAAGTCCGCAGTAGCACAAGTATGCACAGTATACAGATATTACAGAAGCTGGTAGAAGACTGCCATTCACCTGTTCCAACAGAATGCATATACAGGCGCAGACATTTAGTCTATAGCTGTTTTCGAGCTAGAGAAAGTAAGATAGTTACAATATAGCTCATACACAATAACTATGTTGTCTGCAGCAATGCTTTCTAATCAATAATGTTCACTAGAAAATTTTATAATTGCTATTTAGTTATTTCGTTAGGGTTAGCATCACAAAGCAGTTGGCATTGTTGAAACACAAAGGGTAAAGGTATGACTGTTCATTTAGTCAAATATTTGTAAGGTCAGATTTCCCTTATAATTTATTGACAAATGACATTCAGTTGAGTGTGCTGTCAACAAGTATTAGCATGCTGTCTATCTGAAATAAAAATGTACTCATAGGAAGATGTCATTTATATGAATGAAATGTGGTTCACAATCTGTTATTAAAGGCATGCCACCTATCACTTGTATTTAAATATTCTTGCTATGGTAATAAACTGTTTCTGAGTATTTAGTGCACATTTTATTTTTCTACAACTTCTGAGTATTTCACATTAAAGACAGTAATCAAGATGGCATATACTCTACTGCAATTTGAATTTTGAAGTAGTTGTCATGCTTCTCGTCAATATCCCAATCCACCAATAGATTTGTGGTTGTGACTTTTCAAGCTGCCCAAAAGGGTTCCAATCTCCCAGAGGGCACGCACTTAAGCATTACACCTCGTGAGCATCACAAGCAAGCTGCTATGTGTTTTCCCTGCATGGGCTGTTCCACCCTGTGCAAGTGGGATGATATATATTTATTTCAATCTAGCTTGTGGAAGCTTCACTTTCAATTGGAAGAAAAATCCCAATCCCAAGTCGGAATGTCCTACCAAGCTCAAGTATCTTTCTCCGTGGAGAAATTGTCGTGCAGTTAAAACTTTAAAATGGCTGCTGAATTTTAAAAAAGAAAATGATTATAATTTGCAATTGTGCCTCTTGCCAGTTCTAAATATAAACTACTCAGATAAATCATGTTACTTTCAGAACTAATAAAGAAGCAGGGAAAATTAAACTGCCCAAAGCCTAGGGCCCTCAAGGAAGACCTGTATCCTCATTCTTTTGTAAACTAAACAGACTTTACATTCATAATTCTCGCAATATCATATCAAGGTGAATATGTTTCTCAAATCCTTATGAGGAATTTATTACAACAAATTAAATATGGTTACAACTAAAAAAAAAATTGGTACCTGAGGATGCAATGCAATAACTGCAAACGCAAATGCAAGAATCAATGTCATGACAATGAAGAAAATATTCAGACTGCAGTCATTTCCTGAAGGGTTAAACCAGTAGAAGAGTAACCCAGAAAATACAAATGTCACTAGATAGCAGACAATAGATACAACGAGCAATGCTATATACCTGCAAGAATATGTATGACCATAATTAACACAAATACAACATAAAAGATCAAGTACAGCATTATCTTTTTTTATTTTTTGGAAATACGATGGATGAGACAAGAAAGAGACATCAATCAAGTTCCATTGTAAATAAGAAGAAATCAAGAGTACAAACTTCTGATCTCAGATAAATGAAGAAGTACACACCAGAACTGTTCATCCTTAGCAACCCATGCATCATTCCAAGTATGTGTGAAGTCTAGCAATATAATCACTTGAACCAACAAAAATAGACCAGAACCAAACTTTGACAACGTCTCTGTCATTGACCAAGTTACAGATATTAGTTTTAAACATCATGAGTATTGCAGAAACATATTGAAAATACAGCAATAGTTCTACCATCTCTCATCTGCTCAATAAAATCAACGTCTGTTGATGCAGTACGCATAAATCAGTCACATTGATGGAACTAAAGTTCATTCTAAATGGTATTGGAACTTCACCGATGAAAGTACTTACCATAAACACTGATGACAGAATTGGGAAGGAAAAACATCAAAACTACCAGCAAAGCCCAACAAATGATCTTCACAATCCATCCACCGTGGTGCCACCCATCTCGAATGTCTTTTTGAGTCTTAATTCCAATCATCATGACAGCAAATATAGTGAAAAACAAGAAGTTTCCTAGACTCACACGTAAAACGGCACTTGTTTGAAACCACTCTTTGGTAGGGGTGTGAGCAAAGTCATTGATCCCTGCAAAATTCAATATAATGAATTCTATCAATTAATCATTCCTAGTTCTAGCAGCAAGTCACAACAGTTCATAGAAAATTACAGGCATACTGAAAATCACATAAACTCAAGGATAAAGGATTGTAATGAAGCAGACAGTGTCACAGTGCTTGGTTGGTGAATAGCATAACTGCAAAACAGACCCCCTCATAGTCCACTTCCAACTTAAAATACAAAGATGTCTTGTAAATTGGAAAAGAATCCTATGTGAGGACAGGCCAAAGTAATTTTTATTCTGTGCAGGTTTTAGAAGCAAGGGAGACATCTGAATAGCCTACCTAAAACAACTACTAACCATTGTAAAACAGTCAGTTAGAGTTTGACTGACACTCGCTGTTCTTGCTAGCTAGAAATCAGTAGTTCTGTCCTGAAAAACGGGATTACATCCCCCAAAGTTTAGTTTTACAAGTGAAGATAATAAGATAAGATAATTTTATTAATGTCCAACAAATGACCACAAAAGTAGGCCAATGGGACTGTTGGGTACCAAGATGTCAATCCAAAGTGGGAGCACTAAGGCGGCTCCTATAAAATGAGATGCAGAAAGAAAAGTAAGGCCAAAACCTAGATATCGAACTCCATAGTCGGAGAGCCAATCTAAGGGAGAGATGTACAAATATAGTAGATCTAGGGCCTATGAAACAAAAGGTATATGTCTGTCATGTTACATCGGAACCATCTCTCCTAACATCCAAGGCCAACTGGAGGAAATGCAGAATAGAAGGTCCTGTACAGAGGAAGAGCTGGAAGAGGAGGTAGACAGAGTTATGTGTCTCTTCCTGGAGTGATGTGCCTGCCTCTGTGCCCCAGAAATTGGCTGACAGCTGGTACAAGATCGAGACTGTCTATGTCGCTGGGGTTGGACAGAAGAGGTGGAAATCCTTTGCATCTGAATAGGTTTGGAGTCAGAATAAGTGTCATCATCTATCTGCCTCTTGGTACCCCTTCAAAGATGGGAGCACCGGAAAAAAGGAAGCGATCTGTGGGCTAGAAACTGCTCTAGTAGATGAACAATCAAACATTGTGGGTGCCATTTTAAGCCCAGGAACAAAAGGAATTTCAATGACACGGCAAGTTACAGAAGATTCAATTCAAAAGAAAATAACTTGAAACTGCAGGGAAATATGCCAGGCCTCAGAACAAGGCTACCACTAACCTACTAAACCGATAGTTGTCTCTACTGTACTATGAAGAATGAACTTCCTTCAGCTAAGAAGAGGGGTATCTATTCGTTACCCCTCATTGCAAGACATTCAACCATGATTTTTTATCACGATCCAGTTACACAGGACAGAGACTTATAGATGACATTGATGGATCACTTGACAGATACAGAGGCTTATTATGGATGCATGCACTTTCCCTAGCATTGTCCTTATAGCACATCCGACCATTTTCTCAATGGTGGGTGCATGATGTCTAGAGGAAAGTGGATGAGTGCAGAGTTATTGGTTTATGGCCCTAGAGCTTAGCAGGATTTCCAGCTGTGATGTACTCGGTATTGTGATGATGTACCTGATGTTCTATTTTGTTTCTGGTGGAGATGGCATTTTACAGGGTTATTTTCTTATGTTGTTGATCCATAAATGCCGGACTTGTGGTTTGGTTAGACATTGTTGTGGCAGTACATGATCCCTAGGTGGTGCGCCCTAGCACTTGGGACTTATTTTTCCTATGGTTTACACCTTGTTAGATTATTATTATTCTCTTCTGGATCAGTTTGCATATGTGCCCCTTTTCACATTTTTCCAGGCATTATTGTGGTCATTTTGATGTGGTGTGATGTGGTTCAGAGCCTCATATGTGAGCACCCTAGGTGATTTGGGGTTTGATGACACTTGGATCACTTTATTATGTTAAAGAGGTGACTTATTGATGTAGCACTCCCCTTGTGCACAGATGTGAAGGCTGATTGTGACCTTTTAAACTTAGTAGCAAGATTCGACCGTATTGGGAGTTCATGTACGGAAATTTGCATTGAATTCAAAATTCGGCGAATATTCTACATAGTACAAATATGGTAAAGTTGACTAAATGCTTAAATATATTTAAAAAGGTGTTACTATTAAAATTTAATTGTTAAGATAAAAGTGGAATTTTAACTAAAACAACTAATGCTCACATTGTAGTTTAACTTTTAACAATCAAACTATTCATTAATTATTAATATAAGAATGGAACTATAATAGTGGTATATCTAATGACAACTCAAGTCGCATAGTATTTGTGACTTCACCATCACAAGACAATGTCCACATTCGTGATCTACTGATCTTCAATCTATATGCTTTTTCAAATAAATGAATATAAACTCAAATCACATAAGCACAAATGAATTTGCATAGCAAAAGGAAAGTAAAGTATGGACACAAAAAAGCTAATGAATCATTTCAAAGAAATTTGTAATCATTGTTTCAGCATGTTACGTTGCACCTGTACCCAGCACACCTTCAGGTGTACCCCATGGAGAGAGGGCCATTTTTTCGACCAGGATGGGTGTTATCGAGCAATGGTGGTCATGGCTGGGCCCTTGGGTCATCCTCTAGGGGTACTATGTCTTAATGGCACTATTGACTGCCCTTTATTGGGGTTTTTAACCTCGGGGTTGGTGTCCAAGGCCCCTAAGGGTTGACCACTGGGGCACATGGCTCCATATCCTATTTATGTGCTCTAGTGGCCTCTGCTTCAGCTGTGAGACATTTGTCTCCCTTCACAACCACTTAGGACACCCTCCTGGCCCTTCAGTCAATGGGTTCCTGCTCTCCCTGGCCTTATCACCTCAGAGGAAAGCCACCCTCCATGCCAGGCCTTTTCATGCTTTGAGGAGGGCGTTGAGGGATTTTACAGCATTCTAGGGGTTAGATCGGGTATAATGCCCTCACTCTAGCCTTTCGTTTAGAGTGATTCGCTTATTTGAACGTGTTTTGGCACATGGGGATACAAATACCCTAGGTAGCCTACCTTGAGACTACCTTACGCTATATTTTATTATTATTTTCTTTTAATTTTAAGTTGACATTTTATAATTTAAAGTTGACTTATTTTAAGGCATGTAGGGCTGGATATTTTAAAAAGTGAGTGTAAGATCATATAAATAGATCTCCTCACTTTCATTTTTAAGACATAACTTATGGGATAATACACTATGCACTTGTTTTACCCCTGTTAGGGTTTCTTTGGATGGACGCACTCCTCTTGAGGAAGTTTTCTAGTTAATGCAAGTTATTTTTCTGGTAATTCTTTGTGAATCTTTGCTTTTGGTGATGCTTTGATTTGTTGGATGAACACAAGCACGAAGAGGTCAGGCTTCTTACCTTTTTGTTTGGATGTTAGTTGATGCACATGTTCAAGTCTTAGTGGTAGCCCTAGAGCTGCACTTTGCCCTAGGAATATAGGATAGGCCATTACCTCCCTTCTTGTCACCTTAGCAAACTGAGGCACGTCTCCTTGAGAGGGTGCCCTAGGTTTTCTCCTTAGTTTTTCTAGGCTAGTTGCTTAACCTAGGACCTTTCCTCACTAGGCTAGCCATTCTCCTTAGAATATGGAGCAACCGAATCCGGTTGGTCTGTTAGTAGTCGAATCCGACTATCATTTTAAATAATGAAATATGAATAATGTATTAGATGATGAATATTACAATGATGTCTTGGCCTTAAATATGGCTTGGACATTCATGATGAGGAGACACCTCCTTTCATACTAACCTAACTATAAATTATTTAATTATTTAATTATAATCTTATTTTATGTTCATTACATTGCCACTCCCTTTAAGGGAGCTTTGTCCTCAAAGCTTAGGTTATTGTCTTTTCATTCTCAGTTTGTGTTGAAACAGTGTCATTACTTCATTTATGTCTTTTTTGGAACTTGTATTAGGTATGTGCTTGGTTTGTACGCAATAGTTTGTCATTTTCCTTTCATTTGTAACTTGAATTTGTACCCCATTATGTTTATTATTGTTGTCCCACTTTCCATGTACATGAATATGAGGAATATTTTTGTGACTGACCATATCAAGCGTTGTTTTAGAGATTGCTTGTCCCACAATACTCATGATGTCATCACGTAATGTTTCCATTTTATTATCCTTATGATTTATCTCGAGAAGTGGCGTTTCGTGAAGCTTCTCACACTCGAAGTCACCTGATAATGTTACATTTAGGTTTCTCCAGGGTGGTAGAAGAGTTAAGGTAGAAGATGAATCTACAATATCTGATTTCTTTGACTTGGATTCCTTTGCATATTGTAGGATCCATCTTCTGTCATTGTATGGATCGTCCTTATTGTCAATGATACTGGCTTGACTCTCATTATGATCTTGGTTAAGCTTATCTTTATCAAATATATTATTGGTATTTTGGTCATCCCTACGATATTTAGTCTCCTTGTCTTGTTTATTGTCTTGATCAATTTTGTTACTCTCATTTTTGTTGACATAGTGGTCCAACATATCTGAGTTGCTGATGTGGTTTGTATTAGACCTTAGATGTGGTTTGTATTAGACCTTAGTTTTTGTAACATTTCCATTATCATGGTATTCTGGTTCTGTGTCATGATGCTCAATTTTTGTGCCATGGTGCTTATGTTCTGTATCTTCACACACATCTCGTCATTTAACTCTTTTCGTTTCTTGTGCATGATGTCTACTCTGTCATCAAGTTTTCTTCCTAGTACATCAGAGCAACCGAATCTTGTTGGTCCGTTAGTAGTCGAATCCGACTATCATTTTAAATAATGAAATATGAATAATGTATTAGATAATGAATATTACAATGGTGTCTTGGCCTTAAATATGGCTCGGACATTCATGATGAGGAGACACCCAATGTTTTAAAACTCGGAATCGGTCAAGGGTCAACTCGGAATCGGTAATGACTCGGCCGGTTTGAATTTAATGACTCGAATTACTCAAAAGTACATAAAATATTAAATTTTAAAGAAAAACAATACTTTAAATATTTTAATCCATGCTTGCAAAGCATTAGAGACAAAATATCCAACGTCTACTCATGCATAATACAAATACCATATAAGTGCGAATATATCAAAATGGCATCGAGTGTACAATGCAATACATATCTAGAACAAAAACATAATCATTGAGGCCTAAATGGATTGTAGAGTCCAAAAAACAACATGCTATGATGCCACTACATCATATGTCAATGATCATACATATCTTTTTGTTTAGCCTTCTCTTCAAATTCATCAAACTGTTGTTGCAACTCCAACCTAGTTTCACCACTAATCCATGTCTTGCAACACTTGCAATACATTTTCCCTTCAATGACATCAGCATGGATCCATGCCTGATCTTTTCTTTTTCGGGCCAATCTAGAATCTAAATGCAAAGCAAATCTAAACATGCAAAGAAAAAAGAAAAAAAATCTTATTATTTTGGCAGCAAACAATAGAAACAAAGAAACAATGGCTAGTTGGAAGTTAACATACATCTAGGTAACAGAAAACCGGTTTCCAACAATCCAACTCTTCCAATCATGTTGATAGTTCTTCATTGTTGGACGCTCCTCCAAGCCTCCATGAATCCAAACAACAATAATGCCAAATGCTCACAAACAACTTATAGCAGAACTGTGAGGAAAATAGAGGGGCAAGGGGTCATCTTATGGCCTGAGGTTATGGTTAGAATAAGAAAAATCTTAAAAATAAAAAATAAACATGTTATCTTGGAGTCTGCATTCTTGTGGGTGTCTGCCATAGCTGGCTCGGTTGACTCAGGTTCCAACTCGGTCAACTCGGCCGACTAAGTATAAAATCGGCCACCCGAGCCGAGTTGCAAGCTGAGTCAGCTTGGCCAGGGGTCAACTCGGCCAATTCGGACTCGGGCTTGGTTGGTTTTTAAAACACTGGAGACACCTCCTTTCATACTAACCTAACTATAAATTATTTAATTATTTAATTATAATCTTATTTTATGTTCATTACATTGCCACTCCCTTTAAGGGAGCTTTGTCCTCAAAGCTTAGATTATTGTCTTTTCATTCTCGTTTTGTGTTGAAACAGTGTCATTACTTCATTTATGTCTTTTTTAGAACTTGTATTAGGTATGTGCTTGGTCTTTACGCAATAGTTTGTCATTTTCCTTTCATTTGTAACTTGAATTTGTACCCCATTATGTTTATTATTGTTGTCCCAGTTTCCATGTACATGAATACAAGGAATATTTTTGTGATTGACCATATCAAGCATTGTTTTAGAGATCGCTTGTCCCACAATACGCATGATGTCATTGTTACCACCTAAGTTGTACTTAGTGGTTTTTTATCAAGTGAGCCTGGTGAATTGGACAAGGATAACTTGTTCGAACTTCAGAGAACCTTCAGTCTTGCTTCTGGGAAGCTTTGTTGTACTATATCACATGTTCAAACTTCATACCCCATGGGGGAATTGTAATAAATGTTCTAGCATGATAGTGTCTGTAAAAGACTCGGTCTCTTAGACTTTATTTGTCAATCCGATCAGCCCAGGGTGTTTTTTCCCTTGGTTATTATTGGTTGTTGAATAAACGACTAATAATTTCTGAGTTTTTCACTGCATACCTCCAAAGTTGGGGTGGTCGGCTTGGCATTTAGGCCTATTGAGGTTATTAGACTCTATGTGTCAATGTATAAACATGCTAGACACCATGGTCGAGTCATATGAACATGTCTAAGTCCCCCTAGGTTTTTTCAATTTTTCATTTTTTTAATTTTTTCAGTGTTTTTTATTAAAATTTAATTTTTCCAAAACTTAAGCTATTTTTTAATAGTTTAATTGGAAAAATTGATTTTGTAATAAAAGTGGGCCAAATAATCAGTTTCATTCATGTAGGTGCTCATTTTCAAGCTAAGAGCACCATGTAAACCCATGGACCCATTATTTCCTAGTTTTGAGTGATTTTCCATCACTAAGGTCAGAAAGCCCCAAAAATCAATTATTGATTATTTTAATTAATAAATTGATGAATAATGGAGCAAATCCAAAATCATAAATCAGTGGAGCAAATCCTGATGAATACAAAGAGGCAATCGCAAAACATTCACTCCAAGCACATGCAAGTACATTGATCTTATTGATTTGACTCCATTCTAAGGCACTGGTTATTTTCTTGCTTTATATAAATATTTTGTCTCAGCATTGTGCTTTCGTGTGTTCATTTTTTGCATCTTGTCATCTTTGATTGTCTTTAATTAAATTTCAAACTCCTAAGTAACTCATTCAGTTTAACATCACCACACTAAGTAATTATCCTTAGTAACTTAATAGGGTCTACCCCCCTTGGCTTCGTTAGGAGTTGAGCCTAAACGAAGGAGTCAAGAACAACGTGACAGCCTTGACTCGAAACTTGCCCCCAAGGACACACCGAGTGGCTTGAAGATTTCTGCCACGTGACCCAGGTGTGTGTAAGGCGGCAACAATCATCACATAATGTTTCCATTTTATTATCCTTACGATTTATCTCGAGAAGTGGTGTTTCGTGAAGCTTCTCACACTCGAAGTCACCTGATAATGTTACATTTAGGTTTCTCCAAGGTGGTAGAAGAGTTAAGGTAGAAGATGAATCTACGATATCTGATTTCTTTGACTTGGATTCCTTTGCATATTGTAGGATCCATCTTTTGTCATTGTATGAATCGTCCTTATTGTCAATGATACTGGCTTGACTCTCATTATGATCTTGGTCGAGCTTATCTTTATCAAATATATTATTGGTATTTTGGTCATCCCTACGATATTTAGTCTCCTTGTCTTGTTTTTTGTCTTGATCAATTTTGTTACTCTCATTTTTGTTGACATAGTGGTCCAACATATCTGAGTTACTAATATGGTTTGTATTAGACCTTAGTTTTTGTAACATTTCCATTATCATGGTATTATGGTTCTGTGTCATGATGCTCGAGTTTTGTGTCAAGGTGCTTATGTTCTGTGTCATCACACACATCTCGTCATCTAACTCTTTTCGTTTCTCATGCATGATGTCTACTCTATCATCAAGTTTTCTTCCTAGTACTAGAACATCTTCTTTGATTTCTTTCTTAAGTGCCTCGTTATTTTTTGTTCTTCTATGAATTTTTCTTGTTTGGCAACGAGGGCCTTGATGCCCTTCTCCAATTTCTCAAATTTGCTTTTTAATTCCGTCATAGCCTCAGTCCTTTATGTAAATGTGTGTATTTGGAAGTTTATTTTGATTTCTGGAGGAATAGAAGACAACTAATGTCTTTGTAATAATTAATGAATTAATAATAATTATTATAATTAATTTATGTGTTGAAATAAAATAATAAATATAAAAATATTATATTTAAATATTTTATTAAAAGGTGGATTAATAAGTTTTAAAATATTATATAATAATATTTGTTTTATTAATATTGTTTTTGTTTGTAGGGATACGTGAAATGAGGGAGAATGCAACCTAGGTTGAAGTTGGAAAGCAAAACCATGTGTTGGTCTTACTTTATCTTTTCTTTTTTTTTACTTTCTTTTTCCTTTCTTTTGTTTTTTTACTTTTTTTTTCTTTTATCTTTTCTTTTTAACTTTCTTCATTCTTTTCAATTCTTTACCCTTTTTTTTTCTTTTTTTTCTTTTTTTTTTACGTTTTTTTGTTTTTGGGCAATGTCCTATATTCTAGGGAAACCCTAAAAATTAAATTTACACAAAGTGTAAATAATGGCAAGGGAGTCGAGAAGGTGGAGCAAAGGGAGGAGCGTGAAGTGATATGGAGTGTGGGAGTGGAGGGCAGCGAAGCGGAGAGAGATATGGGTGAAACGGAGCAACGGAAGAAATTAGGAATTGATGAGCCAAGTTCAAGCTCAAGTAAAAATTGATGAGCCGAGTCCAAGCTCAGAATGCAGGAGCGAATCCGCTCTGATACCAAATGGAGCAACCGAATCGAGTTGGTCTGTTAGTAGTCGAATCCAACTATCATTTTAAATAATGAAATATGAATAATGTATTAGATTATGAATATTACAATGATGTCTTGGCCTTAAATATGGCTTGGACATTCATGATGAGGAGACACCTTCTTTCATACTAACCTAACTATAAATTATTTAATTATTTAATTATAATCTTATTTTATGTTCATTACAGAATCCCTAGGGCTTGTGCTAGGGTAGGGTTTCCCTTAGGTTTTCACACCTTTTCTACTCCAAAACATAGGTTTAGTTAGTTTAGGTTAGGCGTAAGATAATTTATGTTAGTGAGAACCTAGCGTAGGGTTAGTTTCTAGGTCAGTCTAGGTTAGTTCTAGGGTTAGATCCACCTTTCCTCCACCATCGCAGCCCTAGAGGCCTGCTACTACCCTCACTATCCCCTCTCTTTATCCTTGCTGGCCCTAGCAACCTTCCCAAACTCCCTTCGCTAGGTCTTCACAACCTCCTCCCTAACCCTCGCTACCTCTAAAAATCCCTAACCCACCCTTGTTGCTCCGTCACAAACTCTATTTTACCTTTGCTGCCCTAAGAAAGCAGCCCCTAGTAACCTCGCTTCACACTTTTCCATTCCCCTAAGACATCCCCTCATCCCTTGCTACCCTCTAACGGGACTAACCTTGTTGCTCCCTTCCTAAACCACCCTCGCAGCTCCTTAACCAAGCCTGCCTAGCCTTGTTCCTTAAACACAACCTTCTCTAAAACCTAGCCTACACCCTCGATCCCTCCTTCCTAGCTACCAGCACCCTCACCCTATCTCCCAACAACCTCTTCCCTATCTTCTCCACCATTAGTTGTTGCTCCTTCCTCTCGGGTGCCCTCCATTCAACCTTAACAGACCTCCGGTCTGTCCTTTTAGGACAGCCCTAAGGTTGCTCCTAAATCCCTCCCTCGAGTCTTCTTCCCTAAGGTTGCCTCAACCCATAGTCCCAGGTCACCGTTTGTGACAGCCTAAACTATAACCTAGGGTTGCCCTTTACAGTGGTAGCCCTCCCATACCTTTCCCTTACGCCAACACCTGCATACAACATACAAACATCGGCTAGATAGTCATAAGTTACTTGTAATGGACACCTAAAGGGTTAGATTAATTGCTGATATAAATTCTAAGTTTGGGTCATCATTATAACTTGGATTGTTTGCCCCATTTCCTATCAGTCACATAGTCTACACATAAGACATACATACAATATTTTACATGGTCTGAAGTGGATACAATCACTTGGTTAATGCACTATCATATAAACAAATATATTTCACACAACAAGTTATCATGTTGATCTCTTGTAGTTGATATAAATATTGACTGAGATGTGCTTCCAGTACATAACTAATGGTGTCTATTTCTTATTGTTGCCATAACATTTGATCCACATTGATATACTATTCCATGCATTCATAAAAGTAAATCCTACCATATTATAAATGATGATCACTCCTCTTAATATGATAACAAGCGTAATGTTGCTATGAACACATGGGTGACAATTGATACATAGTGTTTCGCATGCTTTAATACTTTAGCTGCTATGACTTGTCATTTAAGTGTTGCATTCATAACTCTTATATGTCTCTCATGTTGTTGTATTACATATTGATGTGTTGCCATACTTATGCATGTGCCATTGTTTGGTACTACTAGTTACACATTATTGATTAATAACAAATGTATTGCTGCTATGTTCCTATGACAACTAGTCTCATTCATGACAATCAGACTAGTCAACTCTATATACACTCTACCTTTTGACTGACTCCATTAGGCACTGATCCACTGACATCCCGAAAAGAAAACATCTTTGGTGTTTAGTGCTTTTGCAGAGTCAAATAGGGCTCTCCCCTAGGAGACTTCGGCTTCCGAAGAAGTTGGGGACAAATGACTAAGGTGGCAGTTGTCACTTTTCCCTTTTATGCTTACCGATGGCTTAGCCTACCATTTCAACCAGTAACATTTTGGCATCGTTGTCGGGGACCATTTCAAAATTTGAAGCAGTTGATGTCGAGTCATTCACACCCCTAGCAAGAATGACATTCGATAAGAAAATTGAGGTAAGTTTCCTTGGTATTCTGGAAATATTGTTGAGCACTAATCTCGCAGATCTTACCTGGCGACTCCACAAAGAAGAAGCCCCGCAAGGCTTAACATTTTGGCGTCATTGTCGGGGAACATTTCAAAATTTGAAGCGATTGATCCAGAGTCATTCACACCCTGGCAAGAACGACATTCGGTAAGAAAATTGAGGTAAGTCTTTATGGGTATATTATTATCAAGGACTAATCTTGTAGGTCTTACTTGGCGACTCCACAAAGAAGAAGTCCAATAAGGCTTAACATTTTGGTGTCGTTGTCGAGGACCTCAAATCCATTGAGGTGACTTATCCAAGCAAGAACGACACTTTGGTAAGTCTTGAACTCCTGATTGTATATAATTGCATACATTTTTTGAAAGGACTAACCTGCAGGCTTACCTGGCGCCTCCACAAAGAACTCGCCCCACCCCATCAATCAGGTACACCCTTGTTTTGTTTAGTACTTTGGTGAGATTTGTTTAACTAACGTGGCAGATCTCACCTGGCGACTCCAATCAAAGAAAAATAAAGAAGTCCTCTTCAAAGACAAGGAAACTTGACGAGATGGCGTCTAATTACGAACTATGGATGGATACATTGGATTTTTCACGCATTCCGAGATTTCTACACAAGTATGCCATTCAAGATGGCAGTAAGGCACTTTTCCCATTATTCCAGCAGTATAAGTACCATGCAGCAACACATGTGCAGGCATTCATGCAATTCATTCGGGCAAGCAACATCATGCATGAAGACATAAGGATGAGGCTATTTTTGCTATCTCTTCACCTAGAAGACAACTTGTCTGTCAGGAATTGGTATGAGGGTTTTCCTTGCAAAAGTTTTTCTTCACTCAGGTAGTTCATCGATGCGTTCAGCATGGATTGGGATTATGGTATCGAAGAGTAGGAAAGAAAGGCTATGATCGACAGTATATGGGAAGAAACACTGGAAAACAGCCAGACACAAGATGATTCAAGCAAAGGAACCAAAGATGATATTCCATTTGAGTTTAAAGATCTTGATAATCCGACTGCTACTGAAATGGAAATAGGTTTCGCTCCTCTTGATTTATCAGCCTTCCCAGGGTGTTCAAATGAGTTACCAGAGGTATTCTGGCATGCCTTCAAGGGTGGCCATGATAATGCCACGCATCATGTGGAATGGTTTATGACTTTGGCTTCAGAATATGGTATTAAAGAAGAAGAAGATGTTTACATGCAATCATTTGTCCTTCACCTGGGAGGAAAGGCCCATGCTTGGTTTGTAGGCCTAGATAAAGGCACGAGATCATCCTTTGCAGAATTGATGAAAACATTCTATAGCTACTGGGATTTGGAGCGACATGACAAATGGATACCACGTGTCAAGTATGCAAGGGACTTGTTCAGTAAGGAAGCCCAAAACAAGGATCAGGTCAAAGCAACCATTGTCCAAGGCCTAATTGATGATATCTCAAGCACGATAGACGAAGCTCCCCACGTAGGTGAATATGATGATGGTCCTATATAGGAAGATCCAGAAGTCCTGGTTGAAGAAGCTGAAGAACAGAAAGATAGGATGAGTTCTCCCTTCCAACATACAGAAATACCTTACGACATATCAAATCTGTGGGAACATAATGATGGGAGTTATGAGGACGATGGTTATTGGACATTTATGGGTCCACCTTTCTATGATTCCCCGATACCAGGTAGCATTGTCTCCATACGTTGCAGCAAGAAAGAACAACTTGATGAAGTTACTCAAGTTGAGCCAGAATTTGACATTATTTGGGATGAAGAGCTTTCAGTCACCCTAAGCAAGGATGATGAAGACATGATTTATGAAGACCCTGTGGAACGAGATGTGATTGTTCCTTCTCTTTCTGAGGCTTATGATGAAGAATGGCTCAACCCATTTGCCACTATAATTGAAGATGAAACATCACCAAACCTTGCAGATAGTTGTCATATGCATATGGTCCATTTTGATGAAAAGTTTGAAGATTTGGGACCCTGTATCTCTGGTGATTCTTCCATGATTTCTCCATCATGTTTATCCAACATCAAGGAAGCATGTTACACAGAGGATTCTTTTGCAGATATTTAGCATATGATGTGCCTAGACTATCACTCTCAGTTGTGCTCCTCAAGAAGCGTTGAAGAAGTTGTTCATCCCACTCTATCTGATACCAATAAGTCCCTAATGATGCATTTTGACAAGACCGAGGCAGGTAGGTGGACAGGTATGATTTTTCATTCCTCAGCTCCATAATATTTATTGTTTATCTATTCATGTGAAGCATGAAGGTATGAACTATATAGCTGACATTTTCAAAATTTCAAGAATTATTGTGGTTACTAACATGATTGTGAAAAGGATAAGCAATGTACTTGTATGCCCAAAGAAATGTTTGAGTAAATGCAGAAATAGGTTGCGGCTCACATATGAAGATTTGAGAGATCCAACTCTACAAATAGCCTCCCAAGTTTAGGATTTATGGGCGAATATCGAGAAGAATTTTTTCTTAGAAGACTTGTATGATGGAAGTGTCCCATGCTTAAGTCCACTAGAAGCATGGATCAACAAAGCTTGTCAAAGCGATGCTTCTCCATGGCACCAATTTCAAGTATTCCAGGTTCTCGAGAAGGTTTAGTTTCCTGCACTCATCCAGATGAAGATCCTGGTACAAACTCAACATATCATCAATGAGGTATTGTCATGGATTACACTAAAAAACAAAGGTACGATATCAGGTATGAATTGCTTACTCAAATGGTTACACTGGTGGTATGATTTCACCTAGCCTACTTTGACTGCCAGATTTAGGTAGGGTTAATTGCATTGGGCATATTTATGTGCATTTCATTTGATGTATTTTCATTGACTAGTTAGTTTTTATTGTTCTTAGTTTGTTTCCTTTATTTTTGCGAACAAGGCAAGACGAAAGTGCCTGCCTCTAGATGCTTTTAATCCCTTTGGACATTTGATATGTGTGTAGATCTACAAGTACCAGTAGATTCACAGGTTCTTGAGCACTCCCAGGAATAACGCTCGTCCCGCAGTTGGAGCCAGTGTTACGCTACACCTGTACCCAACGCACCTTCAGGTGTACCCCAGGGAGAGAGGGGTAGTAGCTTCAAACAACAGCGATTATGGTATATAATAGCAGCATGGCGGTTCTATAAATTCGGCAACTGTGTAAAAACAAAATCGTGCAGTTAATTCGATAGCTCTATAGTTCAGCAGGCAGCTCAGTGCATAGGTGGATCCATCTTTTCTTTCTTTGCGGGTGGCTTTGAAAATCGGCTTCTAATTGGATGTAGCTCATATGGCAAAATAAAAAAATCACGGCTCCCTAATTCATTTTGTTTTGGCAATTTTCCCTTTGCAGCTAGATCATGGGTAGCAGAGAACAATAGGGTGTTTATAAGCCTAACCCATTTTTCTAATTCTCCAGATCATCTTGCGATGTAAGAGAAGAGCATACTTAATGGGATGGTCATAGGTGGTCTCTTGCTTTGATACCATATTACGAAAACCAAAGAAGCAAGAAACCCTAGAGTGGGTTACATTACCGAAGACATGAGAGCTCAATAACACAACACAATATTATTATGAGACTGCATGGTGCAACGTGTTATCCACTAATTTTGCACTTAGAGGATTTTCGATGAGCCGCCAGAGTATTGAACAAGTACACTTGTTCATGATCAGGGTTCAGAAGTCCGCCAACCTTTTTCTGGGGTTTGTTCGAAAATTTTTGTAATACATGTTCATACCCCTTTGGGGAAATTGTAAAAAATGTCCTAGCATTTAATTTTTTATAAAAGGCTCGGCTTCCCGGACTTATGCATCAAGGCTACTAGCCCTTAGTGTTTTTTCCCATGGTTATTATTGGTTGTTGAACAAACTACTAATAATTTCTGAGTTTTTCACTCACACCTCCAAAGCTGGGGTAGTTGTCTTGGTGTTTCGGCCTTAGGAGGTTATTAGAGCCTTCGTGTCAGTGTTTTTCAACATGCTAGGCATTCTGATTGAGTCGTATGAACATGTACTAGGTCCCCCTAGAGTTTCGTTTGATTCCGAGACAAAATATTTTTTTTCGTTTTTTAAGCCATTTTTAATGGTTTAAATGGAAAATTTCAAAATGTAAAAAAAGTGTGATCCGGAGTCCGTTTTTTGGCATGGTTGGGCTCATTTTCAAGCCCAGAGCAGCATCTTTACCTTAGGGGCCACTCTCACTATGTTTCGGCCAGCTGAAGCATCCCGGAAGGCATCATTAGGATAACAAAGCATCAAAAGGGCGTTTTAATGCTAAATTACATCATTTTGGCATAAATGACAAAATTTGAAAAAGTCAAATAAAAAAAATAATAATTAAAGGGGTGACATGGCATGGGTCCCCTTTTAAACTTACTATCCTCTCCAACATAAGTTTATTTTAAAAACATAATTCTAAAAAGTTGCATGAAGAAATGGGGCTCATGTGAGAAGGAAAGGGTGACGTCATGAGGCATACGAGTGATGTGAAGGAGGGGTGGACCCCTCTTCATAAAAGTTTAAGGTTTTAACCCTTATAAAATTTATGTAACATGATTGGCATCTGGGAGATGTTCACGGGTGAGGTTCACATCAACCTCTTCTCGGTGGTTTGAAGCTCGCTTGAGGATTGGAGGAATTAATTGGGGTGGATCCCCACTCACTTATTCATTATTTAAAATTTTTGAAACCTTGGTTTATCTCTTACATGACTATCACATGCATGAAAGATGGGTGACGCTCTTTCACCAACCTCATGAGCTCACGCGTGGAGGAGTGAAGGACGTCATTTTGGGAGTTGGTGAGTGAGCTTGATGTGTTGGCAGGTTCTTTTCAGTTCAACTCCGATTTAGTTCAGTGAAACTCAGTGAGACTCCTCTTCAACTGGGTTTAACACTAAGCTTGATCTTTAGTTCATTAATTCCCCTCTAGGGTTGTCTTTTTGTATAAATAAGAGGCCCTCCTCATTCCAAAAGGATGGAAGGCACCTCTTCCTATTATAATGCTGCCGAGATTTTAAGGAATAAAGTTGAAGACTTTGGAGGTCTACCGTTTGCAATTGAATGAATGCTTGTGCTATGAGGTGACATTGTAGAAGTTTGATTTTATTTGCTAATATTATTGATGGATCTAGCTTAGAAGGTTATTCTAAAACACGTAGGGTAAACATTTACGGTTGTTAATTTGTTTACTTGTGCTTTGCTTTCAAGAGGTAGGAAAGTAACCGAATATACTCAGTTGTATTGAGGTTCTTTTGATTTCTTGTTTTCATACACACTAGAGCTAATATTGTTGTGCAAGTATTGTCTCATAGTTTTGTAGGTCACAGATTCGAAGGGGGATTGGAACTCAACTGTCTCTTCTCTTCCCTTTGGTACCTTTACAAGATTAAAGCAATTTGTTGCAAGGACTCCAAGTCCATCAACAAAAAGGATCAAACAAGGGCTTGAATTTCCCCATCTTTCAAACTCAAAATTTACTCTTTGGTTCTGGTTACTTTATAAATGCTTAAGTAAATTAGTTTCTTTTTTTTAAAAGATTATTCAAAGGCTGATTCATTTAAGTACATTGCTAGATCCTAATCTTAAAGCTTTATTCTAAGTAGATCTAGACTGACTAGGTACTTAGTCTTATTGTTTATCATTTAAGTACTTAACGTTTTATGCTTTTAACGACTGATTTGGCACATGTGGTGCATTTCAAGTGGCTGGTTTTACATTTTTCATGCAAAGACAAGGGGAAGTGCTGCCAGAAAATTAAAGATCTAGGCCATCCAAGGCCTCTCGAAGCAACTTCCTTCTTTCTCTTCATTTTTCAAAACATGTAAGCCTTTGGATCCAGATCTGTAAGGACCAAAGGCATCCACCTCTCATGAGCTTTGTAAATACCATAATAAAAGACTTTGAGTAGGCTCTTCAGAGCCCACTCCCAATCCCCCCTAGGGGGATTTGTGTTGGTGTCTTTTTTTTTATGATTTTCTAATTTTAGTTAGTTTTATCTTTATTTCCGATTTAGTTGTTTATTTGATCAAGGAAGAAAAAGAAATACTTACCCCACGCTCTCCCGAGTACCCCGAAAGGGTGAAAGAGATTCGCAGTAGGATTAATTAGAAAATATTTCTTTTATTTATTTGTTCTTAGTTTTTTAAATCAATCCGACCGTTGCTTTCCCGAGTACCCGAAAGGTTAAAGAGACTCTTCGGTCGTCATCTAAACAACTCATTGTTACATCTCTAATAAAATAAACCAAAACTCCTTCCTCGTATGCTCTACACTGTTGAAAAGTTACCAAGGAATTGTTGTTCACCTTGTGTTGCCTTGGGGTGGACAAGAACACTTTAAAAGGTGACCCCTAGTCATTTAAATTAATAAAGTGAGAAGTACTTTATATTTTTTAAAGTCACTTTATTAATAGTTAAGTCATGGTTTATCCTAAGTTCATATTTAATGATAAAGTCAAATGAGTGATTAATTAGAAGGGTCTTCACTTTATTAAATGACATGAGGTGCACTAAATGTCATTTATTATTTATTTAATGAACATTTATTGTGAACCCTCAATCTAATCTAATCTAGACCATTGGATTGAAAGAGGAAGTTACCATGAACAAAAAGGGCTTGGGGAGAGGCAAACCATATCTATTGTTCACTTTCACAAGAGAGATTTTTGAGAAAGGAGAGAGCAAGGAGAAGAAGAGGACAAGGGTTTGAAGTGATTTCATTTCCAGAGAAAGAGAAGGAGAGAGAAGGAGAATTCTGCAGGTTTTAGAGGCACAAAAACCAAGGAAGAATCATTATTTTATTTCAGCAATTTCAACAAGGCAAACAGGATGTTTTCCAGAGCAGATTTTGCAGTTTTGATGGCATATTTTTTCAGCACGTTTTTCGAGGTGATTTCTGAGAACAAAAAAAAATTGAAAAAAAAAAATTTCTTGTCCGTACAGTGGTACGGAGTCCGTACGGAACTGGTCGTACGGAGTCCGTACGGAACTGGCCGTATGGCATGTTTTTCGAGGCAATCTGTGTGCAGAATTTTTGCTGGGCTATTTTTCTGGCACGTGGTTCGAGAAGAATAAATTATGAAGTTTCAGCCGGCCATTCAGGGATTGACTGGCACATTTACCAAGGCATTTGGTGAAGATAAGTACTGCTATAATTTTATTTAAAGTTTGCTTGAAAAAATAAAAATCTCTCTCTCAAGAACAGGTTTTCCCTTAGGGATTTTTCCTGGACCATTTTGGTCAAAAATCTGAGTCTCTAAAATTTCATGAGTGGCTGATTTAATTTTCTGCATTTGAAAATTTGGCTGTTAGAAATTTTCTGAGTTTATAAAGTTGAAAGAATCTAAAGTGTTTCTAAGTTTTCAGTGAAAATTTTAATTTTTTAAATGTACATGCATATTGGGGTTGGGCATTAAACCATATGCAGTGATCTGAACTTGAAACCGGGTTGGGGTTTAAAAATTTTCATGGTATCAGAGCATAGTTAAAGGGCTGGAAATTACACTCAAAAAAGAAATTTCAGACTTGGAGAAATAAGGGAAAACAGAGTTTGTGAAGAAACAGGTTCTTGAACTCATTTGCAATGATGGCCACTGGTTTGAGGGTAGAAGACGGGTTGGATGGAGCACATAATTTTAGTCCTTGGAAGGCTAGAATTGTACTCATACTTCAAAAAAACGAACTATGGGATATAGTTGACAGCACTACTACAAATCCAGTGACAGTTCCTACAGATGCTGCTACAAAGATTGTATTTGACAAGGACATAAAGGCAAAAAGAATCCTTCTTGATGCGATAAAAGATCATGTGATTCCACACATCTCAGGTAAAAACCATGCTCATCTGATGTGGACAGCTTTAAACAAATTATACCAAAGTTCCAACGAAAACAGAAAAATGGTGTTAAGGGAGAAGCTGAAGAGTATTCGGATGAACAAGGGGGAGAACATGATTCCTTACCTTACCAGGATTACACAGGTTCGAGATGAGCTTGGAGCAGTGGGGGAAAAGGTGGTTGATGCTGAGTTGGTTCGTACAGCGTTGAATGGCGTGGCAAAGCCATGGACTGTATTTGTGGAGTCAGTGGTTGCTCGTGAGCACATGCCTACATGGGATCGTCTTTGGGACGACTTCATTCAGGAGGAGACCCGGAGAGGGTATATACATGGGAGTGCATCTCACAGCAAGGAAGAGGAGGAAAATGTGGCTTTGGCAGCAAAGGGGAACAAGAAGAAGAAGTTCAAGAAGGGTTCCAAAGGTGGAACCAAGCAGCAGGATGGTGAGAAAAAGGACATGAGCAAAGTGAAATGCTTTGCTAGTCAGAAGTTTGGACATTATGTTGGACAATGCCCAAACAAGAAAAAGAAGAAACAGCAAACAGCAGCTTCAGCAGAGATTGATGAGTACGCTGCTAGATTTGACAGAGAGTTTTCTCTCTTTGCTGGTGGTTGTAGAGAGAGAGCATCATCTATCACCAGCAAAGACATTTAAGGACCAGACGGAGCATTCCTTGATCGTTGGGCATTCACTGAGTGCTTCCACTACTCCCTCCACATGGTATATTGACAGTGGAGCTTCGAGACATATGACAGGTGCACGGAATATGTTCACTGAGATTTCAGAGACAGGCTTGGAGTTGGAGATAGTGTTGGGTGATGATACAGTGGTGAGAGCAGTTGGGCGTGGGACAGTCCGTTTTGACAGGGAGTCCATGCAGCCCATGGTACTGAGGGATGTCTTGTATGTCCCTGGGCTTAAGAAGAATCTTGTTTCAGTTTCCGCTATTGAGGACAGAGGCTTTGGCATATATGTCCTAGATGGAAAAGTGTATATCTTTTCCAAAGCAGAGGGACCATCTACTTCATATGCAATTGGAGTTAGATGCGGGAAACTGTACAAGCTTCTCTTCTAGCCACATCATGCACTGGCACATACTGAGAGCAGCAGTGAGATATGTGAGTTATGGCACAGGAGGATGGCCCATCTTCATCATTCAGCTTTGAGGATGCTGAGAGACATGACTACAGGCTTGCCAGATTTCAGCACAGAGCAGAGTGGTGTGTGCAGAGGGTGTGCTTTGGGAAAGTACACCAAGACTGCTTTTCCTAGCAGTGACAGCAGATCAGAGGGAGTACTTGACTTGATACATTCAGATCTGTGTGGTCCCATGTCATCTGTCTCTTTGACTGGTTATGAGTACTATGTCAGTTTCATTGATGACTACTCCATGAAGACCTGGATCTACTTCCTGAGGAGCAAGAAATCAGAGGAAGTCTTGAAGAGGTTCCAAGAGTTCAAAACTCTTGTGGAGAACCAAACAGGGAGAAGGATTCGAGTACTCAGATCAGACAATGGGGGTGAGTATACCTCCAAAGAGTTTGATGAGTTTTGCAAACAGGAGGGGATAAAGAGACAGTTGACAGTTCCTTACACTCCACAGCAGAATGGAGTAGCGGAAAGGAAGAACCGTCTGATAGTGGGAGCAGCTAGAGCCATGCTGCATGATCAGAGTCTTCCTTTCTTTCTATGGGCAGAGGCCTATAGCACAGTTGTTTATGTACAAAACAGGAGTCCGCACCGTGCCTTGGGGTGCAAAACTCCTAAAGAGATGTTTACCGGGAAGAAGCCTGAGATAGGCCACTTTCGTATTTTTGGATGCCTTACATATTCTCATGTCCCTTCGGAGAAGAGGACAAAGTTGGAGGCTACTGGGGAGAAAGGCATCTTTGTTGGCTATGATGAGACTTCTAAAGCCTTCCGCATATACCTTCCTGCACAGAGGAGAGTTGTGGTGAGGAGGGAGGTGAGATTTGAGGAGGAGCGGGCCTTTAGAAAGTCTCTAGAGTCACAGGAGGAGCAGCAGCAGAGTACTACTTCACAGGTTACAGCATCTCAGAGTTCAGTGAGTCAGGGCACAAGGTCACAGGTTTCAGGGGTGACTGAGTCACAGGTTACAGGTTCATCAGTTTTAGGTACTCAATCTACAGGGACTTCTGGTACAGGGACAAGTTCACAAGTGACACCTTCACGTGATTCGAGCTCTTATGGTACAGGTTCAGGTTCACCAGGTATAGGATCTCAGGCCACAGGTACTTCTTCAGGGAGACAGGTATCTGATGAGGAGGTACAGGAGGAGGGTCTGCCACAGGAAGCTACTTCCAAGAAGAGAAAGCCAAGTTGGCTTAAGGAGCTTGTGAAGGAAGCTGAGGAGTCTATGGGGCCACCCAAGAGGGAGGTCAGAAAGAGCAAGGCACCAGAGAGGTTTTCCAGTTACATGGTAGTGGTGACTAGCTTGCATGAGTCCGAGCCTTCTACTTATGAGGAGGCATCCCCACATCAGGTTTGGAGAGATGCCATGATGGAAGAGTACAATTCCATCATGAAGAATGGAGTGTGGGAGATTGTTCCGAGACCGGAGGGGAAGTCAGTTGTGACTTCCAAGTGGCTCTATAAAATCAAGTATGCTGCGAATGGCAGCATAGAGAAGTACAAAGCTTGGTTTGTGGCACGGGGGTTCTCACAGGTAGAGGGAGTTGATTATGATGAGACCTTTGCACCAGTTGCTAGATTTTCTTCGATCAGAGCAGTGATCTCCATTGTGGCACAAATGGGTTGGAGGATTCATCAGATGGATGTGAAGACCACTTTTCTCAACGGTCTTCTACAGGAGGAGGTTTATCTGGAGCAGCCGCTGGGCTTTGAGATACATGAGAGAGAGTCCCATGTTTGTAGACTTAGGAGAGCCTTGTATGGTCTGAAGCAAGCCCCTCGGGCTTGGTACTCGAGGATTGATTCTTCTCTTCTTTCGATTGGGTTTTGGAAGAGTGAGGCTGATCCCAACCTATATTTCATTGTGGTTGGAGGTGATCTGCTCATTCTTTTGCTATATGTTGATGACTTGTTTATCACAGGGGAGGAGCACCTGATTGTAGCATGCAAGAAAGACCTTGCTTCAGAGTTTGAGATGACAGATCTTGGGCTGATGCATTACTATTTGGGGATGGAGATTTGGCAGGAGGATGGACATGTTTTCCTGGGGCAAGGAAAATATGCTGCAGATATTTTGAGGAGATTTCGGATGGAGGATTGCAGACCCATGTCCACACCCATGATCACCAACTGGAAGAAGCTTCATGCTTCTGAGGGAGAGTTGGTGGATCCTACCTTGTATCGTCAGCTGATTGGATCGTTGATGTATCTGGTCAACACCAGGCCAGATTTGAGTTTTGCGGTGAACACTCTCAGTCAATTCAATGTGGAGCCCAGGAGTGTGCATTGGATAGCCGCAAAACATGTTTTGAGATACCTTACTAGGACAGTAGATTATGGTCTGGACTACAGGAGGTCAGATGGAGTGAGCTTGATTGGTTTCACAGATTCAGATTGGGCAGGCAGTGTTCCGGATCAGAAGAGCACTCCCAGTTGTTGTTTCAGTTTGGGCTCGGCAGTTGTGTCGTGGTTCAGTCAGAAGCAAAAGTCCGTTGCTTTGAGTACTGCTGAGGCTGAGTATATGGCAGCCAGTCAGGCTAGTTGTGAAGCATTGTGGCTTCGCAAGTTGATGGTAGACTTGTTTGATCAGGAGTTGAGGCCTACAGTCATTCACTGTGACAATCAGAGCTGCATTAGGCTTTCTGAGAATCTAGTGTTTCATGACAGGTCTAAACATATTGAGATCAGATATCACTTCATCAGAGATTATGTTCAGAGAGGAGTTGTTGAGTTACAGTACATTTCTACTGATGAGCAGGTGGCTGCCATTCTCACGAAGTCTTTGGGAAGAGGGAAGCATATTCATTTCAGGGACAAGTTGGGAGTGGTGAAGAACAGCTTCCTCGGTAAGAGGGAGTGTTGAAAAGTTACCAAGGAAGTGTTGTTCACCTTGTGTTGCCTTGGGGTGGACAAGAACACTTTAAAAGGTGACCCCTGATCATTTAAATTAATAAAGTGAGAAGTACTTTATATTTTTTAAAGTCACTTTATTAAAAGTTAAGTCATGGTTTATCCTAAGTTCATATTTAATGATAAAGTCAAGTGAGTGATTAATTAGAAGGGTCTTCACTTTATTAAATGACATGAGGTGCACTAAATGTCATTTATTATTTTATTTAATGAGCATTTATTGTGAACCCTCAATCTAATGTAATCTAGACCATTGGATTGAAAGAGGAAGTTACCATGAACAAAAAGGGCTTGGGGAGAGGCAAACCGTATCTATTGTTCACTTTCACAAAAGAGATTTTTGAGAAAGGAGAGAGCAAGAAGAAGAGGACAAGGGTTTGAAGTGATTTCATTTCCAAAAAAAGAGAAGGAGAGAGAAGGAGAATTCTGCAGGTTTAAGAGGCACAAAAACCAAGGAAGAATCATTATTTTATTTCAGCAAGGCAAACAGGATGTTTTCCAGGGCGAAATTTGCAGTTTTGATGGCAGATTTTTTCAGCACGTTTTTCGAGGTGATTTCTTCAAATTTCTGAGAAAAAAAAAATTGAAAAAAAAAATTATGTCCATACATCCGTACGGAATTGGCCGTACGGCACGTTTTTCAAGGCACGCTGTGTGCATAATTTTTGCTGGGTTGTTTTTTTGGCACGTGGTTCGAGAAGAATAAATTCTGAAGTTTCAGCAGGCCATTCAGGGATTGACTGGCACGTTTACCAAGGCATTTGGTGAAGATAAGTACTGCTGTAATTTTATTTAAAGTTTGCCTGAAAAAATAAAAATCTTTCTCTCAAGAACAGGTTTTCCCTTGGGAGTTTTTCCTGGACCATTTTGGTCAAAAAACTGAGTCTCTAAAATTTCATGAGTGGCTGATTTAATTTTCTACATTTGAAAATTTGGCTGTTAGAAATTTTCTGAGTTTATAAAGTTGAAAGAATCTCAAGTGTTTCTAAGTTTTCAGTGAAAATTTTAATTTTTTAAAATGTACATGCATATTGGGGTTGGGCATTAAACCATATGCAGTGATCTGAACTTGAAACCGGGTTGGGGTTTAAAAATTTTCATACACCGCTGCAGCTTGTCTAATCAGTTGGTTGTATCAAAAAGGGATACAAGTTACTAGATTTAATAGGAAAATCCACACAAGTGATTTTTTCGAGAACTCGGGAGGTTGCAAAGGGTAACTACTATAGAGTCAGGGGGCTACTCCAAGCATGTTCATCTTCGCCCCGTTGGACACTTGGTAATTCCGCTTTAGCACTCAGTTCGAAGGGACTTGACTTGTTGGGCCAAACCCACAATTAACCCACGCCCTTAATTACTCATTAATAATTTTAAAACTGACCAACGAGACAACTGCAATACTTACATGACACAACAGCACTCCATATTCATCGACACCGGTTTGTTTTACTTTCAATGCTTAGATCAATTATTGCAAAATGTCGTGAATGGTGCTCACATTGTCATATGTTGTTGATGTGATCTTTTTCTTGCAATAGTCCGTTGTGTTATTTTATCCATTTCATATTAACTCCTGGATTTAGTCTTTTCTTTCATAGACTAAAAACCATAGATTTTCTTATAATAGGGAGCACTCCCCTTGGCTTCGTTAGGAGTTAGCCTAAACAGAGGAGCCGAGATCAGGTGACAGCACCTGGCTCTTTGCTTGCCCCCAAGGCCACACCTTTCCCGCTTGGGAAACAGCACTCCAAAAGATTTCTGCTGACGGTGTGCATTCGGCGGACAACACAACGATACATTGAGGATCCTCGCTCTTATAAAGAGTCTGAGGGACCAAAACCGTAACTCTAATACGTAAACCCTAACATTTAATCTAAAGTCACATAAGTGACTTTATTACATGTGTAACCTTATATTTAACATGCCCTTATGGCACATTCAACCATTGCCTACATGGTGAGTGTGAAATGTCTAGAGGAAAGTGAATGTGTGCAAAGTTCTTGATTTATGACCCTAGAGCTTTGCAAGATTTCCAGCTGTGACATATTCAATGTTGTGATGATGTACTTGATGTTCTATTTTGTTGCTGGTGGAGATGACACTTTGCAGAGCTATTTTCTTATGTTGTTGATCCGTAAACACAAGACTTATAGCCCACACATCTCACCAACATGAACCCTCTACGGGATTTAAATTTGTTCTCTATTCTCATCTTTATGCAAAGATATTTCTCTTCAGAAAGGATGCCAAGGCTTCTAAACTCAATGTAAAATTGAAGACCAAAACTACTAACTGGTCTTTGCAGTTACTCTATCAGTGAGAACTCTACCTTCATATTTGGTTTTAGGACATGTTTGCTTGGTTTCTCTGTTTTTTATCACCAAGCAGCCACATAAGAATTGGCTATGCTCCCCTACTTCATCGATTGGTTTCTTCCGTGCTTGCAATGCTTTGTGTTCAGGTGCCAACTGAGTGACACTGCAACTCTGTTTGTGCAAAATTCCTCTACTCACTCTACATTGAAGTATGCCAATCAACAACCACACCGTTGCTCCATTAAAACCCTACAATCTCCTGCAATTCCTGTAGGTGTTTTCAAGACAGATGCAAACAATAATGTTGCACTCAACTGGAAGCCTGTGCTTGGATTGTTCTTCCATGCAATGTTTGGATAACAAAAAGCAAAAACAATGCATGGATAACTCAATGAACCTTCACTTGCTACAAGAAGATCTCACCCCAAGTTCCATGTGCATAAACTCAAGCTTTAACATAACCAATCACATTCATATATATAATGCCATTCATTTGGCTTGTGATGGATCACTTCTAGGGTTTAAGTATATACTCAAGATTCAACTCAGACTTTTGATACAGGACAAAGCTCATATATATATATATATAGTTTTCCCATTCAAATGGAATGTCATAGCAATACATACACAAGTATTAAAATCTGTACATATGTAAAGAGACTTCATCAAAGCCTGATGAATGGGACAACTACAATGATGCCAAAGGAATTAGCGTATGATAGGACCTGTGACTTGAGCTACAAGATAACACAAAAGTGTATGGTAGATGAGACAAAAAAAGTAATGCCAAAAGACATCGAACCACAATCTGCCCAATGAATTTAACCACAAAATTCCAACGCATGGAACAATGGAGTGAATGGTTAGCTTATGCTTCAATTAACCACGAGACTGTCCACTTAGCACAAGATCCAATTCTACATGCAACAACCCAGCACAGGTATGACCTTAGGGAAATGGGAGAAATGGCTTACTAGGAAGCATACGGCCCATATGGTCTCACTGAACCCCCATGACCTCCAGTTGAATTCTGCAAATGATAATTTAGTTGAGAAAGGTGCACACAGCCTCAACATTTATAGAATTTATTGAGGAACTTTCAAGCAACCAAAGGTCTCTTCAATCAATGAATTGCCATTCCTCAAAGACAGAATGAACAACCTATCTAATTATTTGCAACAACCATCCCATGACATCCCTTGATCTCAAATCTTAAGTAAGATGAACGGTGGGTAATACAAAGTTGTTGGCATTCATAAAATACTAGCGATGAATGAAATTTTGAGTGAAATAACAGAACTACAACTGGGAATTCTTCCTTGGAACCATTAACACGCTCAGAACAACACAGTAAATATAAATAAGAGCAGCATATTGCACACAGAATTTACACAATAGTAAAATAAAACACACCATAAACACAAAGATTTTCCCCTGGAAACCAAAGCAGGAAAACCAGCTTCAAATGGTTGCTCGGTCTCTATTTTGAAAATCTTCAATTACAATGCAACTCATGGTTGTATGGCCATCATTTAATATGCACAGCTCCTCTTGTGCACCCTCACCTCTTAGCCAGAAAAAATCCCTTTGTGAGTGTAACTACAATAAGATACAGGAGTGAAACTACAATAAGATATAGGCAGAGATGGGGGTAATAGGAAGGCTAAGCATACTTGTCCTTTCATTCCCCATTCCCCAACTTTTCAGTTTTTCTCCTATTTTTATTTTTCTTTCTCAATTAATTCTGTGAGAATTGATTCACAGCTGGATCTAGAAGCCAAGAAACTCTCACTAATTCGCTCTAGTTTGCAGAATAAAAAGCACAAAAAGCCTGAAAGAGTAAAAATTACATACACATGTGAACACAATAGTGGATATTATTGAACTGTCTAACATCTGAATGTGTTTAGATCAGAAATATATTACATTAGGAAGAAATCGGAGGCTGAGGAAGCCATTTGGGAGTGTACATGTGTCATGGCAAGATTTGACCTCCATCCCCCCTAGGTGGACCAATCAGCTCTCGAATCACCCCAAACAGTCACGAACCATGGTGTGAACGTTGGTGAGGCATGCCGGGGCATAAACGAGTCCAAGACAGGCGTGGGTGAGCAAACAGAGGTGTGGGAGTGGCTCAAGGTGAACAATAAATGCACTAGGAGAGCCAAAATGGACTAAAGACAACACTAGCGCCCCTACTCAAATCCAGATTCCCCAAAACAAGGAAGTAGCGCTCCAAGACATTAATGAGGGTGCACATGTTCCAGGTTGACCAAGTTACAGCGCTGGTGTGTGTGTGAATGGGCCAAAATAACCAGTTCACCTCCTAGACCAATTTCCCTAAGTCTAAACCATAGCAATCAATGCATAGAAGCAAAAGAATTTGACTAAGGTATAAACTAAGGTACTAAGGATGGATTACTATTCTAACACCCCCCCTTAACCTTGACTTGATACAACTTAACCAAAAATATCATGGAGGCCTTGGCAACAAAGGCTCAAGTCACCTCATACAACAGAAAATTTGATTTGTCCATGAAAACAAGGAAAAGAGGAAAACCACATGGGAACAAAACCTCTCCTCAAAAATGGACATGAGGCCAAAAATCTGAAGGTGAATGGCAGCCATAGCCATATATCACTCACTCCAAGCAATGATCTCAAGTAAGTGAAGGTCTTCTCGGCGAAACACTTGGTGAAAATATCAACAGTTTGCTCAGTAGAAGGGCAATACTGCAAGGCAATCACCCGATCATGCACTAAGCCCCGAATGTAGTGCATATGAATCTCTATGTGCTTGGTCCTCTGTCTCTATATTGTATCTGTGGAAATCTTGATTGCACTTTGATTGTCACACCAAATGACAGTAGATGAATCAAGTGCAACATCAAGTTTCCGAAGAATGTCTTGCAACCACACACATTGTGTAACTGCATTCATTGCTCCTCTGTACTCGGCCTCAACTGAAGAAAGGGAAATAGTGTGTTGTTTCTTACTTGACTGGCATATGGGACCATTGGCAAGCATGAATACAAAACCTGAAGTCGACTTTCTGTCATTGGGATCTCCATCCCAATCCGAATCAAAAAATACTACTAGTTCTAGTGGAGAACTAGCAGCATAGTGTACCCCGAAGTTCCTAGTGCCTTGTACATACTGAAGGATCCTCTTGGTTTCCTTCCAATGGATCTCATGTGGCTGCTGCATATATCTAGCTACAACACTAACAGCATATGCTAAATCAGGTCTAGAATGAGTAAGATACAACAAACTCCTGACTAGATGTCTATACAATGAGCAATCCACCAATGGAGAGCCACCAACTTCACCTTGTTTGATACCAGAAAGGAATGGGCACTTGGTTGCCTTACATTCAACCATCTTAAACTTTAATAACAGGTCTACAGCATACTTTTGTTGGCTGATCATGATGCCTCTTTCAGATTGCTCAATTTCCAAACCAAGAAATTGTTTTAGCAATCCCAGATCAGTCATTGAAAATTCATTGTGCAAAGATGCTTTAATTAACCCAATTTCTTTGGCGTAGCTATCTGTAATCAAAAGATCATCAACATACAATGCAATGACCTGCAATACATCACCAATATGCTGCAAATAAACATTAGGATCAGACTTGCATCTAACAAAGCCAAGTGATAGCAAAAAATTGGCCATCTTAGCATACCAAGCCCTTGGGGCTTGCTTGAGGCCATAGAGTGACTTCTTTAACCTGCATACAAGGGAAGGATCCTCTTGGAAACCTTGAGGTTGTTGCATATATATCTCTTCCTGTAGCTCACCATGAAGAAATGCACTTTTGACATCCATGTGGTGAGCCTCCCATCACTTACTAGCAGCAATGGCTAAAACTAGCCTGATAGAGTCCATCTTTGCAACCGGTGCAAATGTCTCTGTATAGTCCACTCCTTGGACTTGAAAGAAGCCTTTGGCAACTAATCTGGCCTTATATTTTATATCAGATCCATCAGCAGCAACTTTGGTCCTATACACCCACTTGCATTGCACAAGCTTCCTCTTAGAAGACAAAGGAACCAATTCCCAAGTTTCATTCTCTTGTAGAGAGTTGAACTCTTCTTGCATGGTTGATTGCCATCTTGGGTCATAAGATGCTTCCTGTTATGATTGTGGATCAGATCCAACCATCATATAGCAATGCTAAGCAAGACTCAATTCATTTGCAAAATAAGCACCATGGAATTGTGATCTAGTCTTCCTAGGATCTAGAGGATTGCCTGCTAAATCCCTAGCAGCTTCTAAGGTTTTCTCTGCCCACTTGGGCCTTGAGGGTGTGTCATGTTCAGAAACATCATCTTCAGCCATCTCAGAATCAGAAATATCAAAAAGGGAATCATCACTTACATCATCTTGGTGTTGAGGAGAAGAGCACTCCCTCGGTGCTAGTTCAAAATCTGGAATAATTTCCTCTTCGAATTGCACAACTACGAAAGTCTTGTGTGTGGATGGATCAAAGAGCTTGTAGCCTGTCTTCACCATATCCCACCATGATGCACTCTTTGCTTTGTGGCTGCAATGCCTTCGTCTTTTCTAAAGGAATTCGAGCCCATGCCCTTTAGCCAAAAATCCTGAAATGTGAAATAATTGGCTTGTGACCAAACCAAGCCTCATATGGTGTTTTTCCACTCAGTGATTTGTGTAGAGCCCTGATTTGAATGTACGCAGCGCAGTTAATGGCTTCAGCCCATAGCTTAGGACTCAAATCCTTAGCCTCTATCATACAGGTAGTCATCTCCTTAAGTGCCCTGTTCTTCCTCTCAGCCACACCATTTTGTTATGCTGTGTAGGGGACCGAATGTTGCATTTGGATGCCACATTCTTCACACAAGTGCTGCAAATTTTTATTCACATACTTTTTACCATTATCAGTTTTAAGGATTTTGATCTTGTTCCCACTTTGATTCTCAACCAGGGCCTTCCAAACCTTTAGAGTCTCAAAGACTTCAGATTTGAGCTTAAGGAAGTAAACCCAACAAAACCTTAAGAAATCATTTCTGAAAGTGAGAACATACCTTGATTCTCCATAGGAGGGAGTGGGAAGAGGACCAATGAGATCTGAATGCACCAACCCAAGCACTTGTGTAGCTCTCCTTGCCTTCCCCTTCTCATAGCTACGCTTTGGATGCTTTCCCACCACACAACCAATGCATGCACCATTGGATGTCTTGATAGGAGGAAGCCCTTCCACTATGTCATCCTTGTTCAATGCCTGGAGGTATTTGTAATTCATATGGCCAAATCTCTCATGCCACAGCTTGTTGGTTTCCTTGGCATGAGACGGAAGCGCTTGCCCACTGGAGTTAGGAAGAAATTTGGAGAATTTGTACATCCTAGCTTGGTGATCTGTCACATCCCCACCCCTCATACTGACGATGGAGAGGACGCAACCAACACACTTTTGCTGTCAAACTGGGCAATCTAGCCCCATGATCATAAACATAAAAAGAAAATGCATTAATATAAAACATACACAGATGCATAATGCAATCTATAGCGGAAGCAAACACATTTATTTCATTCATGCATTCATCATGTTCATTTTAATTCCTAAACAATTCATTGAAGAGATTAAATACACAAGAATACTTATCTGGAAATGGAGTTGGCCCGCAACTAGCTACGTCGCTGCAACGTTCCACCCAAACCATAGGCCAACGTGCTCATCAATCTCTCAGCATCACAGCCACCCCCAAGCTGGGCATGATTCCACAAGGCACTAGGGAATAACAGGATCACATATAGCCAAAACCATACGCCCATAATCAGGCCAACATACAGTTGGGTTTCATAGACTGTTTAGCTAAGCCAATGAACAACTGGGTTTCACAGGCTATTAGGGCAACAAGCCAATAACATGGGGTTCCTTGGCTTACTCAGCCAAGCCAAACTTTTCATCAAACACACAACCCACCATTTAATCAAAACGCAGCCACACACATTGTTTGGTATGAACACAAAGTTCTTGGGAACCAAAACGAAAACGACAATTGGGGAAAACAACCCTGCATGAGCGAATACGATTTCAAGAACGTTCTTGGGCTTCACAGAGGTAAAATGGCCTCATCAAACCCTCGGATTGTAGATCTGAACTCAGGAAAACGTCTATGGCCCTACGGAAGCAAAAACGAACTCCCCAAACCCACAGTCCGTGAATCTCCTCTGGCCATTCACACGGCAATAACAAAACAGATTTCCCAGCTTGGAGGAAGTGAGGAAAATGCAGAAAAAACATGAGGGAAGCTCCCAGCTTGCTCACAAAGACAAAACGACTGTCTCAAACCCCAAAATTGTGGCCCATTCGCCCAGCAACACAGAAAACAAATTCTGAGCATGGGGAAAAGAAGAAAACGACTCAAATCGTGAAGGAGACAAAAACGGCCCCCAGCAAACACTAAAACGTGAATATCCCTTGTATATGCACTCAGCATTCCAAAAAACAACTTCCCCAACCATGGAAAACATGGGCAAACTGCCAAATCATGAAGGGGAGAGCTCAACCCCCTTCCTGCTGCGTGAGAGAGCCCACATGAGTGAGAATGGGTGAGGAAATGAAAGGCATGGGTGCATAATGGCTTGGGCATGCCTTCCCAAGCTTTTACTTGCCCCACAAGTCAAAAACACACTTTCCAAAAATGGGTGACTTCCCAAATTCGAATTTGACCTCCATATCTTTCCCATCCCAAGGAAATAACTTTCTCCACCAACTTAGAGATGACTGGGCACAAAAGACAAAAAGGGTAGTTGACCACTTTATGGGTTTTCCCTTGGACATTGGCTTTTACCCATTGGCTTCAAGGGTTTGAATGTTTCCCCTCCCTATTCCTTGTGAAATCATGCCCCCGTCTCTTTAACGTTGCGGCATGTAGCTAGTTGTGGTATTTTTATTAATTTGCATTTTACATGATTTCTCAAAACACATTGTGCCTGGCTAGCAAATAAACCATCGACATCGATTTTAATCGCATCGGCATTGATTTTAATCGCTGAAACATAAAACACTAAATCCATGGTGGGGCCTTTTCCTTGGGCTCCACACCACGATTAAATACAATATTTACATCATATGCAATTTAATACCATGGGGTCAAAACCGAGGTGTTACAGTGATCTGCATACCCCAAGGCCACAACCTTGTTGTAGGAGACTTCTGCTATCTCTACCTCATCTGGAGTAAATGTTACTCTCTTGGATTCTCCAAAATGTCTCATTTGGTATACTGATAGCAGGTTCGCTGCCAAGTCTGGTACATACAGGACTATTGAAATATCCATCTTCAAGATCAATCCTGCTAACTCCCTTGGCCTGGATCTCAGAATTATCACCCATTTGAACAGTCGAACCACTGTCTGAATACATGGATGTGAAGAAGTCTCTGACAGAGGCCATGTGCCTTGATGCTCCCGAATCAATGATGAAGGTGGAAGAGTCTGAAGAACCAACAACCAATGCATGGCACCTCTCTTTGTTGTCAGATCCTGAACTTCCATCCTTCTTCCTTGTGCCCTCTGGGACTGGGATGTTGTTCTTCTCCAACAACTGCGCCATCATATCTATGGTTTCTTCATCCATGCACTCTTTGGATGCCACCCTTTGTGACAGTAGGTGCATTTGGTCTTCTCCTTGCCCTTCTTGTCCTTGTCCTTGCAAGGATTCGAACCTCCATCAAGAATCTTGGGTTTGTCTTGTTTCTTCTTCTCTGGCTATTTAGAATCCCTGGCTTTCTTCTTGCCTTTGGATGCATTTGAAACCCCTGCAGTAAGAGCTTGGTCCGTGCTTGTTTTCATGGTGCCCATCTGCACTAGCTTATCTTGCTCTTGGGTCAAAGACTCCATGAAGCTTGTTAGTGTTGGCATTTGCTAGTTTCGAGCTATGAGCTTACTTTAGTGAAATGTGCTGACAAACACAGAGTACTCAGGCCCTAGCTTCGAAAGGATTGACAGTATGAGTTGCTCTTCCTTCTTCTCTATTCCACACTGCTTGAGCTGAAGCACCAAAGACTTGAATTTGGTGAAGAACTCTTGGATGGTCTCATAATGCGCTTGGCTCAAGGTGATGAGCTCATTTTCGAGCTGGTGACCCCTCAACTCATCAGTCTTCCCAAAGAGAGCTTCAAGCCTGAGCCAAACTTCATTTAGGGTGGATAGACTATCAACATGAAACACGAGTTCTCTCGAAATGCTGAGACATAGCATTCCAAATGCTTCATCAAGTCTATTGAAATACTTCGATTTCTCTACTGCAGATTTTGGTTCAACCTCTACCCCCATGGTAACCCTATAGAGACCCTTGGACCTCAGCTAGATGACCATCTTGGCCTTCCATTTGAAGTTATTGAATACTGTTAGCAAGACATGAGTTTGCTCCATCTCTGCTTGCGCTAGTGGTGAAAATTGTTGAATGTACCTGTAATGAAAACTCACAAATTTCTCTGGTGAACCACTCTAATAACAAATCAAACACACTGAATTTGATTTGCAGCTTCAATCAGCTCTGATACCATGTGAGAATTGATTCACAGCTGGATCTAGAAGCCAAGAAACTCTCACTAATTCGCTCTAGTTTGCATAAACAAGAACAAAAAGCCTGAAAGAGTAAAAATTACATACACATGTGAACACAATAGTGGATATTATTGAACTGTCTAACATCTGAATGTGTTTAGTGTTGTCCGCCGATTGCACACCAGCAGCAGAAATCTTCCGAAAGCTGTCTCCTCACTTGAAAAAGTGGGAGAGGTGTGACCTTGGGGGCAAGCACAGAGCTAGGTACTGTCACCTACTCCTAGCTCCTCCGTTTAGGCTAACTCCTAATGAAACCAAGGGGGGTAGTCCCTAACAGAGAGTTTTCTATGGCTCAATGTTTAAGTTAAGTTTTAAGATGTTTTGGATGCGGATGGGTGTTGTTTAGGAGTTTCTTGTGATTAGAAATGATTAAGTTTATGAATGTGACACGTAAATCAGAGCAATCCATGTTGCTAGCAAGAGACTGAAAGATAAGCAAATATTCCAGACTTGTAACTTAAGCATTAAGATATAATCAACAAAAATAAACCATAGACAGTTGATCAAGATAGAATATTACTCAATTATAACGAAGGACCAGTGCCTTGTGGAGTCAAATAAATCGTGAAGTAAAGTCTAGGAATTAAGCTAGTGAATATTAGCTTTTGCAAGTGCTCTTGGTAGATTTTAAGAATTTTAAAAATGCTCTTGATTAGGGTGTTAACGAAGGTTTATCAAAGCCGGGAGACTCTTCTAAGTTTCCTTCGTTTAAGACATGTCAGGCCCGCCCAGTATCCCAGGCTGATATTGTCAAATGACCAGCTAGCCGAGAATCTAAGACAGCGGGAGGTTCCGGCGCCTCTAATAGGAAGTACTTTGGAAGGGTCCCTACAATGCCGGTGCGTTGGTTAAGGGTGTTTAAGGGTTATTAAATTACTCTTGTAGGATTTAAAGATCCAATGTTGTTTCTGGGTATTCCGATCTAGGATCGGTCAGAGCATACTCCGGCAAGGAGGGAAGGGAGTTAATTAATTAAAGGGGTATGTGTGTTGAAGATTTTATTAAAACAATTAATTAGACTCTCCGACAAAGAGCACTCTTGACCCCGTCTTATGACAGTGGTTCAAGAGACTTAGCTAATCTATATGCAGCTAATGCAGGGATTGTGCAAACTTAGGATGCTCTCCGATAGAGAGTGCTCTTGACTTGTGTTTTTGCAAGTTCAAGAGTCTTAAATAATTAATTGATTAAACAAACACAACAATTAAGATGAAAGTGGTTGATTAAACTCTCCGACAGAGAGCACTCTTGATCCACGGTGAAATTCAAGAGATTTTGGTTTTTTTTATGATTTGACAATTATATAACAAGATACCAAAATACAATAATAAATCTAGCAATTAGTGTTTATGCTAAGGAACAACTAGCAATTAGCAAAAAATGGAAACTAAGACTAAGCAAAGAACTAAACTAATTGCTTAAAAGAAAATACACTAAAAAAATCATGATAAATGACACAACACCCTTCCCCCAAATAGGGGAAGTATAAAAGAAAGGAGACTTGCTCCCAGTGGCCCTTTTTATTAGTTTTTTACAATGATGATGTGTTCTTTGCTTCTTGGAAGAACAGGTAAAGAAGGGGATTGAGAGAAGAGGGAGAGAGTCTTTTTGTTCTTTTGCACTCTTTGATTGCTTGTGGCCTTTAGGGTCTCCTTCACCTGCCTGAAACTAAGAGCTCTAGACATACACTTGTTATAGGATTAGTTGATAAAAAATAACTTGAAAATAAATCTACAAACTAGATAAAAACAACTACCCAAACTTACCGAAAAGAAGGGAGAGAAGAGGAAAGAGAAAGGCAAGGCAAGAGAGGGGGAAAGGGAGTGAAAAGAGGACAAAAGGCAAGTCAAAGAAGGCTGGAAACTAAGGGAGAAAGAGGGCTGTAAATGAGGGTAAAAAAGGCTGAAAGTACAACCCAAAAGATGGTTGAAGAAGAGGATGGAAAGGGGCTGCAAAAAGTGGAAACAAAGAGGCAAAAGAGGGCTATCCAAAAGGGTGAAAATGGGGACAAGTGGACAGCGAACAAAAGGAAGGAAAGGCTGCAAATAAAAGGCCTAAAAGGCTGAAAGTACAGCCCAAAAGATGGCCCAAAAAGAGGATGGAAAGGGGCTGCAAAAAGTGGAAAGAGGAGGCAAAAGAGGGCTGTCCAAAAGGGTGAGAAGTGGAGAAAAGTGGACAGCGAACTAAGGGAAGGAATGGCTGCAAAAAGAAGGCCTAAAAGACTGCAAAAAGGAAACAGGGCAGCCAACCGAGGCAAAGGCTAAGTGAATA
>LPNX010523296.1:232001-289117 GCA_001517045.1 Pseudotsuga menziesii | reverse complement strand
GCTTGCCCCCAAGGTCACACCTCTCCCACTTTCCTAAGTGAGGAGACAGCTTTCGAAAGATTTCTGCTGCTGGTGTGCAATCGGCGGACAACACACTGAATTGCCATTGCCAGTCTACAAACAAAGTTTTTACCCTCTCGAAGTTGTTCTCCACTTTGAGAGCTTTCTAATGCTGCAAAGATCGTCTCAATTGGAGTTCTTATGAGAAAGTTGTTGAATTTTTAGCATTAGCATGAATACTTTTAAAAATTCGCAGATGAACATAAACAAATGACAAGTGCAGTAAACAACATCAATCACATCAACACATTGAACAAAAGATTTTTCACTGGGGAAACCTTTAAAGGACAAAACCCCAAAAGCATTAGTAATTCATCTCGTAAATGAGATGACTGAGATTTTTCAAAGATCCACACACCCTAACTGGGTTATACCACAATTACACAGAAGATCAATTTTCCAAAAAATGCCAAAATGGCTTTTTACCAAGTTAGGCTTTTTTGCCCTAACTTTCTCTCTCCTGCCCAAAATGACAGGCTGCCCGAATCTAACTGTACGGCAGCCTTGTTCAGCTGCTACCTGTTGCCCTGTACTTGTCTGGACCTGCCCGACTTCCGTGTACCTATTTGTTTCCAAGCTGCCTGCTACCCGCGGCCTGTTGTGTTGCCCGGGTCTGCTATTGGGCAACTCTAAGGCTACCGGCCTGCTGCCTGCTAGCAGGCTGCCCGAAGGGCTAGTCGCATGCAAAACCCTCACGGGTCTGCTGTTGGGCTTCCTGAGGGTTGGTCGCAGCCCTAATCCTCACGGGTCTGCTTGTTGAGGCCACCCGAGGGTAAGCCGTGGGCTAAGCCTTCACGAGTAGGCCTGTTAGGGCTGCCCGCGGGTGAAGGAGAGCCTCACGCTGGCTGCCCGTAAACAAAGAGAAGGGTAGCCCGAGAAGAGATGGGGTTTCCCGTAAAAGCTCAGATCTGCTCGGTAAGGGAGGATGAAGACTGACCAAGAAAAATATCAGCTACCCGAAGATGAAGAAGAAAGAGTTAGGGTGAAACCCTATCTCAAAAACCAACTGCTGCAATTTGACAATGAAACCCTAGCTTAGGGTTTTTCTTCAGTAAGAGATGATGCCCTAGCTAGACTCATCCATGCTAGGGCATAATCATAAAACTTCCTTCTTCCAAAACCTGTGAGACCTTTTGATGGAGCAGTTGTATCTATGAGAGCAAGTGTGTGTAATAATGAAATGGATTGATCTTTTATATCCTTTGAGTCACATGTAAATGGACCAAAATTAGAAAGATCAAAATAATAATATTTTATTCTTTCGTAATTTTGACTTTTGCCTTTAGTGGTACTGAAGGCCTTTTTGCACTTTCACTTTTACACCTTAGTGGTACTAAGGGTCTTTATATATTTTTTACTTTTGCTTTAGCCTTCTTCAAGTGCCCCTGTGGTCATCACATGTGGTCAAGGTGGTCTTTCATCACCACTTAAAGTACATCATCATAAACAGAGAAAATTACTAATGCTTTATCTCACACTGTGTGACACCAAGATCGGGTACTAAGGTGTCTTAACCAAGGGTAGCTAAGCCTTGGAGAAGATCGCAAAGCCTACTAATCAAGGGTCAGAGTGTCACACATGCCTAGACCCGATCTAGGGCTTATAGTGTCTTCCTGGTAACAGACCAGGTGCCTCAGCCATAGGCTGCATAATTTGACACTAGGTCAACTACTCAGTAACAAACCAAGCGCCTCCATTCTCCCAGAGAATGGCCCTCAGCCCCGGGCTGAGTCCCTAGTTTCGGACTAAGTGAATTCCTGGTAACTGACCAGGTGCCTCCATTCAAAAGAATGGCTACTCATATCTAGGACGAGTCTACCAGTGATAGACTGGTTCACATCGTGCTCCCGGACCAGATGTCACCATTTAACAGAATGGTCACTTAACTCAAGGTAAAGTCCCCCCTGTGTAGAACTGGGTCCATATCGTGGTCAAGGACCAGATATCATCATTCAACAGAATGATCACTCAACTCTAGGTTGAGTCCAGACCGTGGTCCTGGACCAAGTGTCCCCATTCTCCTAAGAGAATAGCTCTCGATGCTGCTCAGAAAAATCAACACTCCCTCTCAACGAGAGAGACATTCTCAGCCATGCCAAGCTTGTTACGAAAGTACACGAACTTTGATGCTGTCAGAGGCTTGGTCAAGATATCTGCAATTTGTTCATCCGTACGAATGTACTGTAACTTCAGAGCACCTCTATGCACTAGGTCTCTAATGAAATGATACCTCATTTCAATGTGTTTCAATCTATCATGAATCATTGGGTTCTCCGAAAGCTTTATGCAACTCTGATTATCGCAATGGATGATCATTGAGTCAAGCTTTCCCCTGAACAAATCCGATATAAGTTTTCTAAGTCAAATTGCTTCCTTGCAGGCATCACTTGCAGCAATATACTCTGCCTCAACTGTACTCTGAGCCATGGAACCCTACTTCCTGCTGGACCAAGAGATCATTGTTGATCCCATATTGAAGCAGTAACCAGAGGTACTTTTCCGATCTACTGCACTGCCAGCCCAATCTGAATCTGCATATCCAAATAATAATACTCCACTCCTAGAAGTATACCTGAGCCCAGAAGTGATAGTACCTCGCACATATCTAAGTACGTGTTTGGAAGCTACCAAGTGTATGTGCTTCGGATCGGACATGAACTGACTTAGTGCATTCACCGTGTAACAGATGTCCAGTCTCGTATGCACGAGATACATCAGGGATCCAATAAGCTGTTTGTACAGAGTAGAGTCCACACTCTGTGAACTGGTGGCCGAGTCCCGCAACTTTGTCAAGTTGGTAGTCAAGGGTACGCTCATGGACTTGCAGTCATGCATCCCAAATCTCCGCAAGATGTCTACCGCATACTTTTCTTGTGTCAGGAAGATCTCACCTGGCTTTTGCCAGACCTCTAAGCCAAGGAAGTAATGCATCAATCTGAGATCTTTCATCTCGAATTCAGAGGTAAACTCCCTCTTACACTGTTCATCACCTGTGAGAAACAAGTCATCCACATATAGAACAAGTATCAAAACATGAGTATGAAAAACCTTAAAGTACAAGTTAGAATCAACTGTCCTTTTGGAAAACCCCAAGCTATGGAGAAATCCATCCATCCTCGCATATCAGACTCTCGGAGCCTGTTTTAGTCTATACAAGGCTTTCTTCAATTTACACACGAGTCTTCTTCCCATGAGTCACAAAGCCTTTAGGTTGTTCAATATAGACTTCCTCCTCAATCTTGCCATTGAGAATGGTTGTCTTTACATCCATCTGATGTAACTTCCATCCGAATACTGCAACAAGGGAAATGATGGTTCTAATGGTAGTATACCTAGCAACATGAGCAAATGTCTCGTCATAGTCAATGCCTTCTTTCTGAGTGAAGCCGCGAGCTATGAATCTAGCTTTATACTTCTCCACACTGCCATCAGTAGCATGCTTGATTTTATAAAGCCATCTAGATGTCACCACTGACTTTCCTGTCGGTCCGGCAACAACTTCCCACACATCATTCTTCATGATTGAACTGTACTCTTCAATCATCGCATCAACACATACCTGTTGACTTGCGGCTTCTTCGTATGATGAAGGTTCTGCACTGATAAACTGGCTCATAAGACCAGAGTACTATTGTGGTCTTATGCTTTTTCTGAAAGTCCTGGGAGGAGCTTTATGCTTCTCGCCTTCTTGCACCGTCTCTCGGTACCAAGTAGGTATTCTTTTGGAAGGAGGAACTTCAAGCAGTTCTTCTGGTGGACTTTCAATGTCCTCAGGTGCATCTGAAATTTGATCCTCAAATTCCTCTTCCTCCCTCTGAATTTCTGAATCTAGAAACTCAAGTGGAGGAACTTCATCTTCCATTGAAAGCTCTAGTGTTTTACGAAACACAGCTTCCTCATGGAAGATCACATCTCTATTGACTTCAATGTACCTCTGTCAAGGCACATAGACATGATGAGCCTTTAAGCAATCACTGTACCTGACAAATATACCTTTCTTACTAGAGGGCTCTAGCTTGGCCCTCTTTTCTTTTTGGCACATGAACGTACACCGAAGTGCCAAATATCCTCGTGGTCAACTGCAAATTTCTTCTTGGTGAAGACTTCTTCTGGAGTCTTCTCCCCCAAAATAGCGCACGAGGGCTTCTGTTCTGGATGTACACAGTAGTAACTGCAGCTTCTACCCACAAAGACAAAGGAAGATCCAGATCGGTAAGCATTGCTTTAGCAACTTCACAGATCGTTCTATTCTTCCTTTCTGCAACCCCATTTTGCTGTGGGTTGTACAACACTGTCATCTCTTTCTTGATTCCTGCTTCCTGGCAAAAATCATCAAACTCATTAGATTCATACTCGTCTCCGTTATCTCTCAAGATACCAATGTGTCTACCAGTCTAATTTTCAATCAGTGCCTTGAACTCTTTGAACCTATCAAATGTTTCACTCTTGGCCTTGAGGAAGTAAATCCATGACTTCCGAGAGTGATCATCAATGAACAAGACATAATATAAACTCCCACTCAAAGAAGGAGAAGACATAGGCCCACAAATGTCAGAATGAATCAAATCCAAAATGCCTTTAGATCTATTCTTGCTTCTGGAAAAGGGTTTCTTAGTGTTCTTACCTAGAGCACATCCTTTGCAAATTCCATTATGTTTTGGAGATACTTTTGGCATACCTGTGACCATCTTCTGCAAGCCTGGGAGAGCTGTGTAGTGAAGGTGTCCAAACCTCCTATGCCACAGCTCACATGGATCAACTGTATGGTGTACCAAAGCATGAGTGGAATCTTCGGAAGCCTTGTAAAGGCCTCCCTCTCGAATCCCAATCTGTACTGCTAAGCTTAGATCTTCATCCTTTGCATAGAGAAGGACTTTCTTGTCCATGAAGAGGACTCTGTAGCCCTTGTCCTCTAAGCCAACAACAGATAGAAGATTCTTCTTTAAACCAAGAACATACAAGACATCATCAATATGAAGAACCGTACCTAAGTCAAGTTGAAGTAAAGTTGAGCCAACTCCTTCAATCTTGTAAGTGGAGTCATCTCCAAGTTCCACCTGTGTGGTGAACTTCTTCTTTCTGTAACTAGTGAGAGCTCCACGGTTACCTGTCATGTGCCTGGAGGCACCACTATCCACCAACCAAGAGGTAGCACTGTCTGTGATAGAACAAGAGAGAGCATAAACCAAGTAGTACTCTCTTCTAGGTTCTTCTTCTCTATTAGCCTTGGTTTTCTTTTTCTTCTTCTTCTTCTTCTTCTTCTTCTTCTTCTTTTGCTTCTACAGCAGAGGCTTGAAACCTCCGCTTTGGGTTTCTTCTTGGTTTGCCTATAATCCTTAGCAAAATGTCCAAACTTGTGGCAATTGTACCATTCCACTTTTGACATGTCAGAGAACTTACCTTGAGGTCTCTTTCCCTTCTTTTGCTGAGGGAAAGGTTTCTTGAACTTCTTTGTCTTTGTTGCAAGTGCAAGGTTACCTTCCTTGGTTACCTTTGTTGCAAGTGCAAGGCTACCTTCCTTTGTTACCTTGCATGATGTCCTTCCCCCTTCTTCTATGCAATCATGCCACAGTCTTTCGAAAGTCAGTTGATTCTCTCGTCCACTGACAGATGCCATGAAGGTTTCCCAAGAGCTTGGGAGACCATCAACCACAGTTTGCACAAGGTCATCATCATCAACATCAATACCAATAGCAATGAGTTGATCTCTTACCTATGCAATCTTTGTGAAGAAAGAACCAGCTCCTTCATCCTTGTTCAGCTTCAAAGTCGTAACCTCTTCTTCAAGACTCTCTTCTGACTAGGAGCCTTCTTCTCGTACAAGTTGGCCAAGGTGTCAAAGCATTCTTTAGCAGTCTTCAGAGCTGTGATGTTGGGCATCACCGTTTCTTTGACAGAATCATAAATGATCCTTCTAGCCTTATCCTGCTTCTTCTTGTAAGCAAGTCTGCCAACATTAGATGTTGGCTCTTCACTGACATTGAACACAATGTCATCCAAGTCATTTTCTTCTAGAATAGTTGTCAACCTAGCCTTCCAGGAGCTGTAATTAGCTGAACCTTGTAGCTTCTCTTCTGGTCTAAAGATATTGACGGCCATCTCTGCCACTTAGTGAAATATTAAGTCTGCAAAATATCCCAGGTCTAGGAAGACAACAGCAATGTCCCTTTACTGTGTCTTCACATGCTAAGCTCTGATACCATGTTGAACTTTTAGCATTAGCATGAATACTTTTAAAAATTCGCAGACTAACATAAACAAATGACAAGTGCAATAAACAACATCAATCACGTCAACACATTGAACACAATATTTTTCACTGGGGAAACCTTTAAAGGACAAAAACCCCAAAAGCATTAGTAATTCATCTCGTAAATGAGATGACTGAGATTTTTCAAAGATCCACAAACCCTAACTGGCCCTAACTGGGTTATACAACAATTACACAGAAGATCAATTTTCCAAAAAATGCCAAAATGGCTTTTTACCAAGTCAGGGATTTTCTACCCTAACTTTCTCTCTCCTACCCAAAATGACAGGCTGCCCAAATCTGACTATACGGCTGCCCTGTTCAGCTGCTGCCTGCTGCCCTGTACTTGTATGTACCTGTCTGCTGCTCAGTTGCCTATTGCTCGATGCCTGGCTGCCTGTTGCCTGCTACCCGATGCCTTGCTGCCTGCTACCCGCGGCCTGTTGTGCTGCCCGGGTTTGCTACTGGGCAGCTCTAAAGCTGTCGGCTTGTTGCCCTGCTAGCAGGCTACCCGAAGGGCTAGCCGCAGGCACAACCCTCACAGGTTTGCTACTGGGCTGCCCGAGGGTTGGCCGCAGGCCTAACCCTCACGAGTCTACCTACTGAGGCCACCCGAGGGTTGGCCGCAAGCCTAACCCTCACGAGTCTACCTACTGAGGCCACCCGAGGGTAAGCCATGGGCTAACCCTTCACGGGTAGGCTGGTTAGGGCTGCCCACAGGTGAAGGAAAGGGTTAAGCCTTCACGTTGGCTTCCCATAAACAAAGAGAAGGGCATCCCGAGAAGAGATGGGGCTGCCCGTAAAAGCTCACATCTACTCGGTGAGGGAGGATGAAGACTGCTCGAGAAAAATATCAGCTACCCGAAGACGAAGAAGAAAGAGTTAGGGTGAAACCCTAGCTCAAAAACCAACTGCTGCAATTTTGACAATGAAACCCTAGCTTAGGGTTTTGCTGCAGTAAGAGATGATGCCCTAGCTAGACTCATCCATGCTAGGGAATAATCATTAAAACTTCCTTCTTCCAAAACCTGTGAGATCTTCTGATGGAGTAGCTGTACCTGTGAGAGCAAGTGTGTGTAATAATGAAATGGATTGATCTTCTTTTATATCCTTTGAGTCACCTGTAAGTGGACCAAAATTAGAAAGATCAAAATAATAATATTTTATTCTTTTCTAATTCTGACTTTTGCCTTTAGTGGTACTAAAAGTCTTTTTGCACTTTCACTTTTACACCCTAGTGGTACTAAGGGTCTTTATGTATTTTTTACTTTTGCTTTAGCCTTTTTCAAGTGCCCCTATGGTCATCACATGTGGTCAAGGTGGTCTTTCATCACCACTCAAAGCAATGTTTTAAAACTTGAACTCGGACTCAGAATCGGTCAAGGGTCAACTCGGACTCTGACTCAAAATCAGTAATGAATCGGGAATGACTCAGCCGATTTGAATTTAATGACTCGGATTACTCAAAACATACATAAAATATTAAATTTTAAAGAAAAACAATATTTTAAAGATTTTAATCCATGCTTGCAAACTATTATAGACAAAATATCCAACGTCTACTCATGCATATAGCATATAAGTGTGAATATATCAAAATGGCATCGAGTGTACTGTGCAATACATATCTAGAACAAAAAACATAATCAATGAGGTCTAAATGGCTTGTAGAGTCCAAAAAACAACATGCTATGATGCCACTACATCATATGTCAATGATCATACATCTCTTTTTGTTTATCCTTATCCTCTTCAAATTCATCAAACTGTTGTTGCAACTCCAACCTAATCTCACCAATAAACTCTAAATCAGCTTCCCATGGGACAATATTTCCTCTAACAACAGCCAACTGTTGTTTAAATCTATTAATGCCCCCTCCTTTAATCCATGTCTTGCAACACTTGCAATATATTTTCCCTTCAATGACATCAGCATGGATCCATGACTGATCTTTTCCTTTTGGGGCCAATCTAAAATCTAAATGCAAAGCAAATCTAAACATGCAAAGAAAAAAGAAAAAAATCTTATTATTTTGGCATCAAACAATAGAAAACATGACTGATATTTGTCAATTTAATGAGAAAAAAGAAACAATGGCTAGTTGGAAGCTAACATACGTCTAGGTAACAGAAAATCGGTCTCCAACAGTCCAACTCCTCCAATCATGTTGATTGTTCTTCACTGTTGGACGCTCCTCCAAGCCTCCATGAATCCAAACAACAATAATGCAAATGCTCACAAACATCTTACAGCAGAAGTGTGAGGCAAATAGAGGGGCAGGGGGTCATCTTATGGCCTCAGGTTATGGTTAAAATAAGAAAAATCTTAAAAATAAAAAATAAACATGTTATTTTGGAGTCTGCATTCTTGTGGGTGTCTGCCACAGCTAACTCGGCTGATTCGGGTTGCAACGCGGTCAACTCAGCCGACTCAGCCAACTCGGACCCTAACTCGGCCGACTCGGACCCAACTCGGCCAACTAAATATAAAATCGGCCACCCGAGCCGAGTTGCACGCCGAGTCAGCTCGGTCGAGGGTCAACTCGGCCAACTCGGACTCGGACTCGACTGGTTTTTAAAACACTGACTCAAAGTACATCATCATAAACAGAGAGAATTACTAATGCTTTTATCTCACACTCTGTGTGACACCAAGATCGGGTACTAAGGTGTCTTAACCAAGGGTAGCTATGCCTTGGAGATGATCGCAAAGCCCACTGATCAAAGGTCAGAGTGTCACACATGCCTAGACCTGATCTAGGGCTTATAGTGTCTTCCTGGTAACAGACCAGGTGCCTCAGCCATAGGCTGCATAATTTGACTCTAGGTCAAATACTTGGTAACAGACCAAGCGCCTCCATTCTCCCGGAGAATGGCCCTCAGCCCCGGGTTGAGTTCCTAGTCCTGGACTAGATGAATTCCTAGTAACTGACCAAGTGCCTCCATTCAAAAAAATGGCCACTCAAATCTAGGCTGAGTCTACCAGTGCTAGACTGGTTCACATCATGGTCCCGGACCAGATGTCACCATTCAACAGAATGGTCACTCAACTCAAGGTTGAGCCCCCCCAGTGCAGAACTGGGTCCATATCATGGTCAAGGACCAGATATCATCATTCAACAGAATGTTCACTCAACTCTAGGTTGAGTCTACACCGTGGTCCTAGACCAGGTGTCCCCATTCTCCTAAGAGAATGGCTCTCGATGTTGCTCAAAAAAATCAACAAAAGTTAGGTCTCCCAGAAGTTGACCTATCCTATTGACCACCATGGTACCAAGTGGATTCCACGTCACCTCTCATTACCCACACATGTGAAGCTAGTCACGTGTGGACTTTCAAGAACATTTTATAGAATCTAAAACCCTAACCCTAACCCTATCTATAGATGACTATCAGAACATTGTTAAAACAGGGCCATTAGGAGAAGAAGGGGTTCCATTCCTATGGTGTTATTATATTCTGTTAAAACAGGCCACTAGGAGAAGAAGGGGTTCCATTCCTATGGTGTTATTGTATTGTTCAACAGCTAAGCAAGAGCAAGGGAGTGGATTACAGCATAACAGAGTAAGTAGGAGTTCTTGTAGCAACCGTATATGCCACAATGTCCTAAGTAACTCCATAGAAATTACCATTTTCTTTGTATTTGCATTGCATATTAGAGCCGAAAAAAGCAAGGCATTGAAACTCCTAGTCCTCACTTCTAGTGGGTTTTCCCATTGTATATCTTGTGTTATATTGTTTTAGCTATTTTCCTTTCGGTCTCTGTTTATTTTAGCATCATGTGGAATTAATATATTGTTTTAGCTATTTTCCTTTCGGTTTCTGTTTATTTTAGCATCATGTGGAATTAAGCTAAGACAGTGAATCTTAAATCTTCAGTAAACACTGCATAACTAAGAGTTTGCATAAAGTCGTAAAATATGTTGTGATGAATATGTTCCTACATATAAATGAATGAATATGGTGTGTAGACTGCGAATAGATAATATGCTGCATAAATATACAGTTCAACGCAGTGACAGAGAACAAAATACAAAATCCTTCATAGCTCTCTGGGAAACAATTATCAGATGTCAAATACAATAACCCAACAACAATTGCCAATCATCTCAAAACAATAAGAAAATGGGAAGGCTGTATGTAGATTTTCAGGAAACTTTCCGAATTGCCAACGCTCCTAAGAACCCAGATGGGGAATTTCAGCTAAAAAACTGTGTAGAGAAGCTTTGGGGATGAGAAGAGGAACTTACACGGGATTTTCTTCATCAGAGGAGCAGCAACCTCCCTCAGAATCCATGCAATTATAAGTGAAAATCCAAAGAGCCCACAATAAGCAAGACGAGCTGATCTTCGTGTGAGCGTTCCTGCCAGCGATGTGCATAGCCCACAACATCCACATGCCAAGCACATCTTTGCTTCCGCTCTTGCCTGTGAAAACCAGTATCTCTGCGAAAATAATCTATGATAACCACCTGTTTTTTATGAATAATTTCACAGATATAGATGAATTTTGTGGATTAAAGAGCAATGATATATGAGCATAGGGATAAACGGATTGAGAAATCGTTTAAAGACAATGCTAAAATCGTGTGTTGGGTATTTGATCAACCGCACACCTTATGATTACAATCAAAGCTCTGTCCACTGGTAGTTTGGGAGATATGACGGTGCGGAGCTATGAGGATGTGAATTGGAATAATTGGTGCTCTCTAATCATGTTCGAAGTTAGATAAATCCTGAATTTTAAAGGGTTTGATCTTTGGGCATTTGGATGGATCTGGAAGTTGAGATAAATTTTAAATTGTATTTGGTTTAAGCCTTCCTGTAATTAGACTTTTCTCCGCTTGGATAGTTCCATTATCTGCCCACCTACTGTTATTTTTACAAGTTTGACCGGTAGTTGCCTGAACATAACAAGGTATATGCGAATCATTTGTCGCTTCACGTGTATATTCATGCAATTTAAATGTTAAAGTAAGATTTACTTTAACTTGTCATATTTTTCCAAGTCTTACATTTTGGTTTGAAAACTATGGTGAGCTAAGGATATAACATTCCCTCGAACTTAAATTTTCTGTTCGTTTCACATGGGGTATAACATCATTATAGAAAATAGCATTGGTAAATTTTTGACTTAGCAATTCAGATTTATCATAACTTCACATTCATAATAACTAAAGATATTAAATCTTCAAATTTATAAGTAATTAAAGATATTAAATTTTTTGAGGTGTAATTATATTATGATAACATACATTTTATTATCATTATATATGGAGATATGTAAAGAATAGCTTTTATAAATTGAATGTAAGTAATTTTCTCCTAAGTCGAATATAATACATACATTTGTAAAGTTTTAACTTATCAAATTAGATCAATCTTAACTCTGGATTTATTAAGCATGAGAGGGATCAAATCTAAAGTGTAAACATTTTTTTGGAATGCAATACTTAAAGAGATGTTTACACCTAAAGGAATTTGATCCCTCTTGGCTCTTGATAAATCTCGAATTAAGATGGATCTACATTGAGTAGAATTATTGGTGGCTGCCTAAAAATAGTAAATAATCATCATTGTGTATAGTATATGTCTGAGATTAATTAAATCATTTGAAATTTAATAATTATAATTTATAATATAGATAGCTCTATCGAGAAGGTCACTTCAAAAGTTACATTAAGAATGAGGTGAAGAGTAATAAAGTAATAATGAAAAATGTGAATACTAAGAAAGTGATATAATGTATACAATAAATAACAAATAATTTCCATAGTGATCGATCTCAATCTATCTTTATCAATTTTTCTTATAGCCACGTCGGGTAGCTTTTCATTTTTTCATATCAATCATATAATAAAAATGAGGTTGAAATCCAAGACCATTCAAGCTTCTAAATCATGATGTTGCAATAAATACCATACCCTACCTCTCTTGTTCTCCCATAATCCTATTTCATTCTATTGCATGCTTTTGGCTTGAATGGGTTATGTGTGTGTGTGTGGTTTCAATGTGCAATACTAATAGAGGATTCACACCCAATCAAGTAAAGTTGTGGTCTTCAAGTTATCACTAAGAATCTATATTTTGAAATTGGTTTGCACTATGTTATTGTTAAAGTCATTTCACTTGATAATTTGTGCTATCTTGGTGTTGAAATAAGTACACAAGATCAATTTTTTTTCTATGATTTTCTCAATTAATGTACTAAATCATTTTTCAATGTAATATTATCAGTGGAATCAATGCACCCTATTTTTTTTGGTTATATAATTGTTGAAATCAATGCAACTACTTAATGTATTAAATCGTTGTGCAATATATCTTCACTTGTGTTTTTTGGTTATATAATTGTTCAAATCAATATTGCGATGTGTTAAATCATTGTTCACTATATCATCACTTAAATGAATGCACCATATTATTTTGCATTGTCATTGTTGAAATTAAAACAAGTACTTGATTGCTCTAAATCATTTTTCATTATATCATCATTGAAATGAATGGTTGATATTGTTGTGTGACAATATATCATCACTTTATCAATGCAACTATTTGGAGCAGTGTATTTATTTTAAGTTTTGGACTTTCTGGTGGGTTTTGCCCAGAATTCGGTAATTATTTTTGGTAAAATCTAAATTTGGAATATCCAAACTATATTTTTGAGTCTATAAATAGATTCTACACCCTCAAACACCCCGTGGCACCCAGATTATGCAATTTTCATAGCTAATATATGTGATTCTAAGATTTTTTTCAAAGTTTCAATTGAACTATTAACAAAACAAGATGAAAAATATCTCCAAAAACATTAAAAACATAAAATATTTAGACCAACTATTTGATGCCTATGAGTTGTATCATTGTTGAAATCAATGCAATTACTTCATTGCTCTAAACCAACATAGATCCAAATCCTAGGCTTTATCAAGCGCCGAGAGGATTAAATCTCTTCATAGGTATCCATTGATTTGATTCAAACCAAAAGACACATCTTTTTATTTAAGGTCCACATATAATATTTTATTATTAATATTTAATATTATTTATGGCCTACATATAATATTTATTATTAATTTTTATTTTGTTATGAACTAACATTACAACATTTCCCCATACATGGTTTTAAAACCATATGCAAGGCCCTCCTACAACCATGGGTTGTTTAGGAGGCCTTGCGCATGGTATGGTTTTAAAACCATGTGTAAGGCCCTCCTAAACCATGTACAATAAAACGATGGGTTGTTTAGAAGGCCTTGCACATGGTTTTAAAACCATAAACCATGTGCATGGTTTTAAAACCATGGTTTGAAACCATGTGCATAAAAACCATGTGCATGGTTTTAAAACCATGTGCACATGGTTTTAAAACTATAAACCGCGTGCAAGGCCAACATTTTTTATTATTTTGTTAAGTAAAAACATTACAACATCTCCCCCATATTGTGTTTTTTTCCTCACCCATATTTTGTTACGGATAATTAAATTTTTACTTTTTTATTGTTTTGTTAGGTAGGAAGATTACAACATCTCCCCATATTAGGTTTTTTTCTAGCCGACATTTATTTTGGCCTATAATTTAAAAAATTATTTTTTATTAATAAAAATAACGTTACGTAACGTTACAAGATCTCCCCCATACTGGGTTGTAGAGCGCCTCTCGACGCAAAAATGATGGTTTTTTATGCATTTCAGTTATATTTCTCATTACACCAATATAATAAAATTTGTGTTAAAATTCCAAGTTCCTTTAAGGCTCAGAATTAGAATTTACACTGAAATAATCATAATTATCAAAAATAACTAGATTTAAGAATTAAAATTCCCAATATTCTAAAATTAAAAAAAAAACAATTCCACATGCCAAATTAAGTGGCTATATTACTATGAGGCTCTAAAATTTGAAGAATGTTATTCCAATACAATATTAAGTAACTAGATTAAAATATAATAATACGATGTAAAGGGCCAGATTAAAATATAATATAAAAAATAAATTAAAGTTTATAATGTTATTTATTACCATTTTTTTTGTTATTTATTAATAAAAACAGCTATAAATCTCATGTGCTTACAATCTCACTTTGTAAAATCTTCACATTTTAACCCAACAACAACCCAAACTATCTTGAGTAGGACAAACCCAATACCCAAAGTAACTTTGAATCAAATCAAAGCAATTCTTTGACTCTCAACACAAATTAGTACACTGCACTTTGGATTCTTATTGTGTTATAGCTTGGAATATCTTTCATTGTTATGGGTTTTGGTTATATGTTTGAGAGCAACTAGTGTTGTTTTTTTTTTTTCAGAAGAGATTGAGATTGAAAATTGATGGCTTGTTATGGTCTGGAAGAGCTCTGGAAGGCTCGTTGGCATGAAACCCTAGCATTACCCCACTTTAGACTTCCTTTGCTTATCGGTCGCTCTGTGTTTTCAGGTCATACTTAGCTATCTGGCTCTTTTTGGGCCTGGCTTCTTGGCCATCTTTCTACAATCTCCTAAGGCCCTCTCTGGGTTATTTTTTGATGGTTCTGCTCTCTGTCTTGGGTGCGGGTTTGGTTGGCATGGGCCATGTATTGTTTTATGCATTATCTAGCCTAAAATCCTAGGCCTGGGTTTCATCTACCCTACTGATTGGTCTATGAATTTCAGGGTTCGCTTTCCTTGGTCTAGGGAGTTGTTTTGTCGTTTCATGCATCTTTATCTTCTATTTTCCTTTGCAGTTTCACGGTTCTACTGAACACTTTTCTCTGTTTTATTTTGTGATCTCTCTGTGAGGTGGGGTCTGGTAACTATACCACACAGGAGTAAAGCTTGTTGGTTGAAGGCCTAGTACCAACCTGTGGTCTAAAAAGTGGGAATTTCTGTTTATTTATCATCATTATCTGGTTCAGGGTGGCAGAACTATTCTCTGTCTCATTAGGTGTCAACGTCCAACAGTCTTCTCTAGGGTTTCGTAGGGTTTCTTCCCCTTTGTTGGGATGGCGCCCTCTCCTGCCACTTCTCTAGGTTTCCATACCAATCCTTCGGCGTGGGTTCACTACTCTAAGAGGGTTTTTCCTTCTAGCTCCATCCCCACTGAGGGTGGTGTAGCTTTCTTTGGGGACTCCAGCGACGGTGTCTCTCCTTGTTTATCGCCTAGTGGTGTGCAGGTCATGCCGCCAGGGGCCAGTCGTATCTTGAGGGTTCCTCGTGGGATACATTTTGCTCCGTCGAAATCAGTGCATGTGCCATTTGAGAAGGTGAAGTTGGGGCGCCCTGTTTGCATCTTGGGTAATGATGTCACCATTGATATGGTTGCAACACTCTCATAGAGGGATTTAATCGGTTGTTTCAAGTATATCAAGTCGTCGCAGGGGGAAGTACTTACCTGGGTCAAAGAGTGTTGAAATCCCATCCTTAAATATGTTTTGAAGGTGTTGTCGTTGGTCAATGGGTGGTTCCTGTTTCAGTTCATGACCCCTGAGGACTGTTAGATTATAGAGTCTCGGTACTGGATATGGGGACATGGCTCTTTGGTTCTTAGGCCTTAGCACGTTGGTTTTAATCCACTTATTGAAGTTCTGGTTAGGCGGCACTACTGGGTTCTTTTATCGGGCTTCCCGGTCCAATGTTGGAATCTGCAAGGTTTTCTCAAGACGGAAAATGCCATTGGGACGTTCATTCTTATGGAAGATGAGTTTCTTTTGGGTTGTGAGCATCTTACTACTCGCATGCTTGTCGACATCGACACCTCAAAGGGACTCCCTGCTAATATGGAGATATTATGGGAAAAGGGGTCATTCATCCAGCATTTGGACTACTAGAAGGTGGCCTTTCGGTGTCATTATTGTCGGGAGACGGGTCATGCAAAGGCCCAATGCCCTCGGTGCTGAGGTGTTGAAAAAGAGGCTCACTCTGGCGGTCTGTCGCAAGATTTTGTTAACCCTACCAAATACATTATGCTTCTGCTTCCCTTGGAAAAAACTTCGACCATCGATTTCGTCGGTAAGCTATCTTTGCACTTGTCTCTTCTGCTAAAAAAATTTTCTACTAAAGATACTTTGGCCTCTCTTCTGGGTCTGTAGGTGTCTGAGGTTAACCCTACTATTGAGATCTCTGAGGCCCATTCCTCGCCTATGCAAAAGACTTTCACTGAGGGGTTCAGTGAATTAGATCGGGACCTTGTTTTAGTTTTGGACTGTGGGACTATTTCTTCTTCCCCTTATTGCTCGACGGACTTCCCGCCTCTGCCTTCTGCCTCCCTGACTGGACTGAACATAGCATTATCTTCTTCCCCTTTAAGGAACAAGAGCTTTTCAGCGGACTCTCCCTTGGAGTTGGGTCGGCCTCCTGACCCTTTTGTTGATGTGGTATTTGGTGTCCAGTCTCCCACCTTGCAGGGTTGCACTTCCAATCTAGTCTACTCTTTGGTGGATTCTCTGCTTTTTGAAACCCTTTCTTTTTCGCCTCAGAATACGAGTTTTGTGACGGTCTGTAAACCCAAGAAGCCTCCTAAGCACGATTTTCGAGGGGTCAAGGAGGCCATACATGATCAGTAATTTATTAATCCATGGGTAGCTCGAATCTCTTCGAGGGGTTTGCCTACTGATTCAGTCACTTCATATCCCATGGCACTTAGAGTATGTGCAGCCCCTCTTGTTGTTCCCTTATGAATCTCATGTCCTTTAATATTCCTGGGCTGGGTGGGGGCCTAATACATGCCACCTTTAAGAGGCTTCTTGATTATGTTCGTCCTGGGGTAGTCTGTCTGCAAGAGACCATGTCGTCTATTATTGATGCTTGTCTTTTTTTCTTCGTCTTAAGCCCGAGTGGCTTATTGGTGTGGTGGACTCGGAGGGTCATTCTGGAGGATGCCTAGTGGCTTGGAACCCAATTTTGACTAATTTTTGTGCCTATAATACTTGTGCAGGGTTAATACTTAAAGGGAAATTTATTAATCTTGATGCGTTGATTCACATTATGAACATCTATGCTCCGTATTCCTAGAGAGAATTGCTATGGGATTTGGTGGTGCACTCGGGATTGTTTACATTACCCAATCTCATTATGGCGGGAGACCTTAACTTCATCTGGTCTATCGAGGAGGTATGGGGCTCTGGTCGTGCCCATGATCCACTTTCTGGTTATTTTCAGTCCATTTTTACAATGCTAATCTAGTGGACATTACTCCCGCCATTATTTCACCGACATGGTCTAATGGTAGGTGTGGTTCTGTGGGGATTGCCAAAAGACTTGACCGCTTCTTTATGGCAGAATCCTTATGTGAGCTCTTGGGCCATTATCGTAGTTGGAATTACTCTATGAGCTCTTCAAACCACAAAACTATCATTCTGCAACTTGAGTTTGATTCTGATATGCTTGTTTATCCTTTCAAATTTAATCTTGTGTGGCTCGAGGATGTTGATTTCAATCTTTTTGTTGAACATCAGTGGGGCCTTCTGCATGAGTCGGTGCCGGTTCATTTCTCTCCGATGCAGACTTTTCTTTTCAAACTAGAGAAGTTACGACCACTGTTTCGGTCATGGGAACGCGATGCTAAGAAAAGGGCTGACCATTCTTTGTTGACCATCGAAAATGCTATCTCTTTGCTGGAAAATGACTCGGGGATGATTTACCTTCATCTTTTTGTTTTGAGAATATTCAAGTACTACTGGCTCAAAAGCACAAGATTCTGCTTATGAAGGAAGAGTCACTAAGGCAAAAAAGTCGGGTCATTTAGCTACGAGCAAGGGATGAGAATACAAGATATTTCCACCACTTTGCTAATAAGAGAAGGATCATGAACGCCATTTGGGAAATCAAGGGGTTGATGGTGTGATGGTATGTGATCAGAATGCCATTAAAATGGGGGTTGTGTCTTTTTTTTCTAATCTCTATAAGGATCCTAAATTTCATAACTTAACTGAGCAGTTGGCAGTCCTGAAAAATATGCCACAATTTTTTAAGGAGGAGGATCAACAGTTGGTGGGTGGTCCTATCAGTTTTGTGGAGGTTGAGGACTCGCTAAAATCCTGTGCTAGGGATAAGAGTTCGGGCCCAAACGGGTGGACAATGGAATTCTATCTACATTTCTTTGACTTGTTGGGTGGAGAGATGGTGGTTTCCATAGCAGATTCCAGGTTTTCTGGCAATATTCCAACCAGTCTGAACCATACTTACATTACTCTGATTCCTAAATCAGACCGTCCTTTATCATTTCAGAGTACCGCCCTATTGCATTATGTAACTTACTATATAAACTGATTACGAAGATTATTGTTGGGTGCATGAAAAGGATTCTAGGGAGGTCCATTTCAGCCAAGTAGTTTAGTTTTCTTCTAAGCAGGAAAATCATGGATGCGGCTGGCATAGTATAGGAGACACTTCACTCTATAAAATCAAAAAAGTTGTCGGCGATGATTTTGAGATTGGACTTGGAAAAGGCCTATGACAAAGTCGATTGGACCTTTCTACATCTGATACTTGTTCAGATTGGCCTTCCACTAAATATTGTGAGGTTGATTTTGTCTTGTGTTTGCTCGACCACCTTTGCAGTGTTGGTTAATGGGTCACTGACTGATTTTTTCCAAGGATCTAGGGGTTTGAGGCAAGGGTGCCCCCTATCGCCCTATCTCTTTTTATTTGCTATCGAAGGTATCAGTTTACTTTTCAGGAAATCCAGGGTTGATGGTTTGATCAAGGGTGTTACGATTGTATGGGGCCTTTATATCACTCATACTTTATTCATGGACAATGACATTATTTTGGCACTAGATGTATCGAGGAGTGGCAGAGCACAAAACATCTTACTGAACTCTTCTGCAAAGCGTGTGGTATGTCCATCAGTGCTCATAATTCATGCTTCAGAGATTGCAACGTCAAGGAGGAGATGCTGGCTATCATCACTCAATTATTTTAGATCCCATGTGATTCGATGGAAGTTGGATTTAAGTATCTGGGATTTTTTCTGAAACCAAATTGCTATTTGGTTTCCGATTGGAAATGGTTGATAAAGAAATTTCATTGTAGGATGAGCCGTTGGAATTCTAGGTGGCTCTCCCTGGGGGGCTGTAAAACGTTGGTTCTTGCAGTTCTTCAGTCTATACCTATTTACTGGATGACACTCTTCAGGGTTCCAGTGAGCATCTTGACCTCTCTCCGCAGAATCTTTTTCTAGTTTCTCTGGCGAGGTTTGGGCGAGATAGGAAAATTTCATCTTACAGATTGGGAGTCTTTGTCTCTCCCCAAATCCTGGGGTGGGTGGGGTTTCAAGAATTTGGGACTTTTCAATCTCGCTCTCTGTTCAAAGAGTCTGTGGCGTGGTCTCTGCAAAACTGGTCTGTGGGGCGATATTATAAATGCTAAATATATGAAAAGACTTTTGCTATCGTTGTGGTTACGTACAGGTAAGTTTCATTCTTGCAATCCTTTGTTGATATGGAATAGCCTATGTTCGGCACTACCTTGTATTCTTGATCATTTAAGGTGGCAAGTGGGAGATGGATCCAACATCAATCTTGGAGTGGATAGGCTGGTTGGGGTTTCACTTTGGAAATTGTCTTGTCCACTCCTGTTTTCTCTTTAAGCACGAAATATCATTGTATTAAAACAGGCTTGGGCTGGTAATGAGGCTACTCATCCTCAGTGGCTTTTGGCCTCTTCCTTGGGTCTTGACTCTCACATTGTTGTTGAATGAGAAACCTTTACAGATGGACTTCGGGCTGCTAGTATATTTTATCTGAAGATCAGGATTGTCTGATATGGGATGGTGACAAGCAAACCGATTATGTGTCTGTTAGTTCAGCTTACTCTTCTCTTTTAGTTAAGTTCAGGGCTTTGCGGTAGGTATGGTGGCATTCGTCTATTTGGAAGTCTAAGGCTCAGCAAAAGGTAAATTGTTTTACATGGATTTATCTTAATCAGAAAATCCTTACTTGGGATATGCTTCAGCGTCGGAGGTTTCATGGCCCAGGTCATTGTATCATATGCAAAGTTGCTTGCGAGATGAATGAGCACCTCTTTTATGAATGCACCATGGTTTGTGATCTTTGGCTTACCATATGTGCTCGTAATAAGTGTGTGTGGACGAGGCGATATGTGTCATGTGTGGATTTTCTTAAGAAAGTTTTTGATCACCTGGTCCTCATCATAGAACAAGCGATGCACTTTTTTTGGCTCATCTGGTGTGGTCACAATATTTTATTGTTTCAAGGCCACCCTTTCAATAAGGAGATTTTTATCAATGGTGTTCTTCTATTTTCTCTTTGGTCAGATGTAAGGAGCATAGGCGTTCATCTTGTATTATCAGTTATCTGGCTCCTGTGGCAGATGAGATTATTGGATTATTTGATGGAGCTGCGTAGGATGGCAATTGCGGAGTTGAGATGGTAATTAAGCAGTTTGGGGGTAACTACTTTCATTGTTTCATGAACGTTGGAATAGGCTCAAACAATCGTGCAGAACTTCTGGCTTTGTGGGGTCTTCTGCACTTTGCAGATATTCATGGTATTGTGTTTCAGCGTATCCTTGGGGATTCGATGGTGATCTCTGACTGGGTCAATAAGAGGTGCACCTTTTGATCCATTACATTACAGCATTATCTTCGGAGGACACATGCTCTACTGGAAGCATGTCCAAGTATTATTGTTGGCCATGTATATCGTGAATACAATACACTAGCTGACTCCTTATCAAAGATGGCCATCAAGAGCCATTTTGGGGTTCTGTTCTGGAAAACATTTTCTTCAGGAGCACTGATTTGCGAAGGATCGGTGAATTTTTTTAAGTTTCAAGCATTCTGATGGTCTTTAGTTTTATATTTTGGAGCAGCAGGATTTTTTGGTATTAACTTTTCTAGAATGCTTCTGGTTGTATGCCATTCGCCATTTTTTATGGATGCTCGCTATACTGTTAGTTACTAGTTGTTACTCTCTGACTATTATATTGGCCATTTGCAGACTCTGCGCCTATGGTTAAGGCATTATGTTTAGTGGTTATATTGCAAACACTTATTGCATTATGTAACTGCTTTTTGTGGCACAACTTTATGAATATATAAGGTTGTCTTTTTCATATGAAGAATTTTTAAAAAAAAAGTGTTTATATTTAACTTAGAATACTTTTTTATTGTTATCGTTTTTAATTATATAAATTTTCAGAGGATTTTTTTGGAAAAAGTTTTGATTTGATTGGGAACATTGAGAAAATAATTTGTTCAACAATGGAAAACATATTGTATTTAAGTTGTAATTTGAACTAATTTATTACCTTGATACTTTTCATCTATAAGTCAACTTCAAAGGTTATACTAATGTAATAAGTATTAATTATATTTTAATAATTATTAATTAAATTTAATAATTAATAATTATATTTAATAATAATTGTTTTTTGGTTAAAAAAGGAATTTTAAAAGAATATGAGTTATGCCTGTAATCATGTCATAGAGGATTAGCTAAACTTTTCAATTATGTTCATGAAAATAACTAATTCATGTGTGTTTGATAAAGTCTTTATATCTAGGCAATCAATTGAAAGACACGAAGTGATTGGTGAGCGAGGATCATGATGCCTAGGCAAGTGTGAGTGAGCACGAGGGTGTGTGAGCAAGGTCATGAGGAAAAGGATATGAGGCTTGAAGCCATCGTGAGGGCCCTTTTCTGGGACGGGATTCCATGGATCCTCCCCTGGATCCCCCTCCAGAGGAGAGGAGACTCCTCTTGAACAAAGCATTCAAGGCATTGGTTTCCTCCACACCAAATCCTCTAGGGATAGAGATTCCAACATCTAGTTTTGTGAAGCATGTTGCTGCCCCCCGGATCTAGATCATGTCAGTGGCTTCTAGATTAGAAGCTCTTGCCTTGAGTGAACGGGGATTAATAGGACAATTCACAGGGATCTAGCCCTCGTCAAAAACCATGGAGACATGGATCTCAAAGAACTGGTTACCTTGATCTATGGAGGCTTGCAACACGGCTTCCGTAGTAAAGGGTTTTTTGCGTTCTTGTTTGAGAATAAAGAAGACATGGATCTTATTTTTAGAAGTGGACCTTACTTCATGGATTTGAGAGGCTTATATCTAAATCGAGGGAGTTTAGCCTTCGACCCAGAGAAAGGCGTGCCATCAGCAGTACCGATTTAGGTTTGTCTCCCACAACTCCCTTTGCACTGCTAGAATGATGGAGCTCTCCAAACTATGGGGAATACCCTTGGGAAATATATTAACAAGGCAGAACCAAAGGGGGCACTATTCTCATGTGCAAGGATATGCATGGAAGTATATCTAGAGAAAGGATTATTGGAGGTAGTAACTCTATTCGTGGAGGGATGGGAGCACCTTCAAAAAGTAGACTATGAACAGATTCCATTTAAGTGTAGAAAATGCTACGAATATGGCCATTTTGTTAAAAATTGCCCAAAAGAAGCACGAGAGGTCCCCGAAAAAAACCAAGAAGAGGGACGGCAACAAGTAAAAAAATGGAAAAATACCCTAGCGATGCCTCCAAATGCATCCAATGTGGCTCATCCAGAAGAAGAAAAAATAATAATAATGAAACTGAGCCAAATGGCAAGGAAATACCCACCAACAAACAGCCTCAAACACAGTCGATATAAGAAGGATAAATTCCTGCCACAAACATCCCTACAGAGGATGCTGAAATAGAATCAAGTGGGGATCTGATTTGCAGATCGCTTCATAATACAAGTGGAGACAGGGTTAGGAAAGATCTCGTAGGAACCTCATTTCCAGGAGGAGCTTGGGAAACAATGGTAAAGCAAAGCAAAATCAGCCGTATGGTGGTCTCCCCAAGTCAATCCTCATCACAGGGATCTCAAGAAATATCGGAACAAGCTCCACCTCCATTCACTAGGGGGAGAAAAACTCAAAGGCACCATAAGGAGCAGGAAGCGGAAAGGGACTTGAATTGGGGAGGCAAAGGAGCATAGAGGAAACCATTCTTCTACAAAATACTAGAAATGTCAGAGGAGAAAGAGTGGATAACATGTTTAGAGCGGGGCCTCAACCAGCTAGGAAATAATGAAAGTTGTCTCTTAGAATTGCAGAGGTTTGGGGAGATTGGTTAAAGTAAAATCAATTAAAGACATCCTAAAATATGACAGACCAGACATACTACCAATCCAAGAGATAAAAATGGTCGTTGAGGAAGTAAGTGGGAAGTAATAACTTTTCCAATTTGGAAAAACTATTCAGGGAGAGCCATTAACTCTAGAGGCGCGTCAGGAGGAATAGTGACATTATGCAACAGGGACAATTACTCAATAAAGTCGGTAAAGGAAAACAACCACTAGATTATGACAGAGATACAAAGCAAATATGAGAAAGATACAATATTCGCTTGTAATGTTTATGAACCAACTCACTATAGGGACAAAACAATATCCTGGGAAGATATTATCTCATTGGGTGAAGATGTGCAGGGGAAAGACTCCATTTTTGTTGGGGATTTTAACACAACCAACTCACAATTGGAGAAAAGGGGAGGTTTGATAGTCAGGGACCCTTATGGTGAGAAAATGGAGGATCTAATGTCATATCTAGACCTGTTGGACCCCCTTCTTAAGAATGGGAAATGCACCTGGAGTAATAAAAGGACAGGCTATGGACATATCGCCGCAAGACTTGATAAGTTCCTCCTTTCTCCAAAACTACATTCTTTTGAATTCCATGGCCCTAACTTCACCAACCATAAGCCAATATCCTTGTCTTTATCTACTTATGAAAATCTTGGACAAATTCATTTTTAATCCTCTTTTGTTGCAAGAGGCACATGTAAAAGAAATAATCCAAAAAGCATGGAACTCCAACATATTTGGCTCACCTAGATACATATGGGAGTCAAAGCTAAGAGAAGTGTGTTATGCTCTCAAGAAGTGGGAAAGGACATCCTTCAAAGGGCCTACTCTCCAAAAAAAGCAAATCTAAGAAGAACTCGCTACCCTCCAAAGGAAAATGGAGAGAGAGGAAGTGACTACACACTCTCTTAACCAAGAAAAGGAAATGAACGTGAGGATCCTAAAAGAACAAGGAAAGAGGAAGAAGAGTGGAGGTTGAAGTCTAGGCCGCTCTGGCTAAAAGTGGGAGATAGTAACACTGAATGTTTCCATAAGCAAGCAAAAGCTAGATTAAGTCTCAACATAATTAAAGAGTTGAAAGATGACAATGAACAAAAGATAGAAGGGCGGCGGAAAATTAAAAAATCATGTATTTTAACACTATATAGAGCTCTACTCAGATAGTGAAGATATGAATACCATCTCTGAAGCAGATCTATTATTATTCATTCCTTAGAAAGTCACTGGGGATGAGAATGATAAGCTAATGAGGCCAATATCGGAACGGGAGACAAGCAAAGCGATTTGGACCATGCACCCAGACAAGGCTTCGGGGCCAAGCATATTCACTATTAACTTTTATAAGGATGTGTGGGACATCATCAAGGAGGACCTGAGAAGAATGATCAACTAGAAAAGGAAAAAGGATAAAATTGGAAGGGCCACCAACACCTCATTTCTGGCTCTGATCCCAAAGGAAAACGATCCTAGCTCCATGAAGAGATTCAAGCCAATCTCTCTTTGTAATACTCACAAAAATTTTGGCCACCAGTATGAAAGAACTCATGAAGCATATAATAATGGACCCCCATGGAGGATTTGTAGCTGGATGACATATTCTAGATAGTATAATCATTGCTCAAGAAGCCATTCATACTAGCATAGGAAGAAAACAACAAGGTATGGCAATTAAAGTTGACATGGCTAGTGCTTTTGATAAGGTTAACCATTGTTTTCTATCTGAAATTATGCTCAAGCTAGGATTTTCTAAGAAATTTGTTAGGTGGATCAAATCTTGTATTAAGTGTCCATGGATTGCTCCATTAATAAATGGCAGGCCAACAAGTTTCTTTCAAGTCTCTAGGGGACTCAGGAAGGGCTACCCCCTGTCTCCCTACCTTTTTATGTTAGTAGTTGACTCACTGAACAAGAAAATTAAAACATTGCAAGAAAAAGGGGAACTAAAAGGCCTTAAGATCGCCAGGGGATTCAAATATGCTACTCGCGCTTAGTTTGCAGATGATACAATTCTGCTAGGTGTGGCCTCTATGTTGGGATTAGTATTAATCCTCCCTTTGACCACATAGACTAATTGTCTATTTTCCTATCTTGTGGGGTCTTCATCACACCACTAGTGCATGGGGGACACACCTAGGGGACATATTCCACTTAATGCACTTGATTGCATGAGTTTAGGAGCCCTGGGGACCAATCCCTACATTATAGGAACCCACTCTGAGTGCCACCAACAGTCACTTTCAATTTCCTGTGGTAGGTAATCAGTCATCCTCAGTTATGTTTCAGTTACCATTAGTTAGATCATAGTCAGTTAGATTAGCGCCAGTTTGCATGATTCATGGGAGTGTAGGCACCATTATTCACCTACCCTCACTTAACATCATCAATTAACTGATTGTAAATTGATTTGCTTATCCGGAGTTAACTAGTGAGCTACAACTGTGATTATTTCCACATTGAGTTAGCTAACTAGTCAGTTTGAGTTGGTGAATTTGAATCTTATCCACATTATTCAAATTATATTTATTGTATGACTATTTTATTATTGATTAATTAATGACGATTGATGTTATGATAATCTGAGCAATACTTGTCCAATTTATGTGAAATTTATGTCATGAATCTGTTGTCTAGCTTACATTGATTTGATAACTCCAATGCATAATTCTTTTCAGATAGCTCTCATTTTGGATTATATATCTATGGTTCATGAAATTTAACATGGTATCAGAGCAAGTATCCATGCCTGCCTTGAACCTCGAAAACTTCCATTCATGCACCAGAAGCCATTGAGTTTCCACACAATTCCTAGAATAATTACATTGCTCCTTCTGGATTATGTCCAGAGAAGTCTATCTAGGTGTGATGTACTCAAAGAAAGTGCACATGTTGAAGTGAATGGTGTTTGAGCTAAATTAACTCAAATCAGAGTTTGTTTTGCAGGTACAATTTCAACAACAAATTTGAAAATCACAGCCAATTTTAAAGAGATACCACGACCTGTACAAATGATTTTATAGGTCCTACCATATCTTTTTTGAAATGTCTTTCTGTTATCTAAAATGGGTTTTTTGCGGAATTCAATTTGAGTCTTTGGTTTGAGATATATGTTCAGTTGAATATCGGAGGTTCGCAACAGCTCATGTTCGTCTGGACTCTCTATTTCAGCTTGATATTTCTCACTCCTCAGGATGAGATAGGTCAAGTTCCTTATATTATTTGAGTTATCTATTTGATATCTCAAATGGGTCTTTGCAGGAATTTGAATCCGTTAACTATAGAAGAAGTTGTGATTGAATTGGCAACATGACATCAATCACGTTTTTGAGTTTTTATTTAAGCTTACATACATGATTTGATTTACATGTACAACTTCTTGGATTCAAAGTTGTTCCTGAATTTGAAGAAGAAAATAACAAAAACCTCTATTGTACAACTTCAAAAATGGATCTGAGATCAGTTCCCCTTCTATCACCATTCAATTATGCTGAGTGGAAACAGTGAATATGGTTGCATATCTTGAGATCCATGATCTCCTTGATGTGTCTTTTGGAGCTGGTAAAGAATCTTATGAAGATGAAAATTATTGGCTAGATAATGGTGAAAGAGCATATACAATAATGTGTATAGTAATGACTCCTAATATGTGTTATCTCATGGAATCTGTTGAATATCCATTTGATCTCTGGAGAAATATATATAGAGCCTTTGATGTGCAGAAAGAAGTAGATAATACCTGGAGTGAATCCAACACCTGCTCAAGTGTTCTTCCTTCAAATGTCTCAACCTCAATTCTCTCGGATGAAGTTGTTCAAGATGAAGAAGAAGCAGAATCTTCAACTCAATCAATTGGAAATGTTAAAAGTCTCCTTGTAGTGACTCATTCTCCTGTTGCTTTAGAAGTTTATGAGATCTCTAATATCTCAAATTCTCATGCAGTTGATCCAGAAGAAGACATTTGAATCTCCATTGTTGAATAAAAACTCTCCTTCCATCCTACTTAGTCATTCTCTAGTGATTCTTCTATTCTACATTTTGTGCAAAGTTTGTCAGTGAAAGCTCAAGGGGCTGAAGAGAAATTCAATTCCTCTCTCTCCAATCTTGTTGCTGGTGTGCAAAAAAGTGATACTTTGGATGTTTTGGAAGAAATATCATATTTTCGGTGTGATCCATTCACCCTCATTGATCTATTGCTTCCGACAAATTCCTACATGATTGCTTGCACCAATACTCAATTTTTTGTTGAAGAAGGAGAACATAGTGCACTTGTCATCTCAGTGGCGCACTTGGAACCTTTGTTCCTTATTCTTGGATCTGATATCACCTTAATTGGTTCAAATTTCAAGTTTCAAGATCCTCCAGTCATGCTTGTAGTTTTTCTCATCAATTTTGGTGTGAAAAATCAAGCACCTCAAGTCTCCTTAAAAAATTCTGTTGCTGGGGATTCTATATCAGTTTCTTCTCATGAGTTTACTAATGTGTTGGATAGTGATTCATTGGATATTTTGTAAGTTATATCATATTATGGAGCTCAAGCATTCGCTTTCCATGGTCCCAGGCCTCCTCCTCCTTCCTACATGATCACATGCACACTTCCATACAATGATACTAAATTTGGAGACATCATGCATTTGCATGGACACTTTCTCCTCACATCTGGAGATTATTTTACCTCACATGGTTCAATTTTCAAGGTTGCAACATCTTAGTCGCATGGGTTTACCTCACATGGTTTGAATTCTCAAGCACCTTTTCTCTCTCATTAGTGTACCTCATTTAAGCATTTTCATGTTCTTCCAAAGAGGAAACTTCCTCTAGACATAATCCATCTTGCAGCTGTCTATGTTCCTGATTAAGTTGAGCATATTCCTCTTCTTCCAAATAGGAAATTTTCTCCAGACATAATCATTTAGTTTGGAGATGTTCACATGCATAGTCCTAGGATACTAGTGCACAAAAGGACCATCACTCTACAAACTGCATCTCTGTGGAGCAGTATTGTAGAAACATTTTTCACAAGTTTTTGATATGAAAGCTTGATCTTGTTTTACCTGCTTATTTTGGGGGGGAAGGGGTTACCATGAGGTTTTCCCCATTTCATCAATTGTATTAAGTAGTTATTATTATTATTTTCATTTATATTGTATGGGTTACCTTTGGTCTTAGTTGCTTGGGCCCAGGTTGTCCAAAGTCGGGATTAAGGGGGGGCGTTGGGATTATTATTAATCCTCCCTTTGACCACATAGTCTAATTGTCTATTTTCTTAGCTTAGGAGGTATTCATCACACCACTAGTGCATTGGAGATACACCTAGGGGACATATACCACTTACTGCACCCGATTGCATGAGTTTATGAGCCCTAGGGACCAATCCCTATATTATAGGAACCCACTTTGAGTGCCACCAACAATCACCTTTAGTTTCCTATGGTAGGTAATCAGTTATGCTCAGTTATGCTTTAGTTAGATCATGGCCAATTAGATTAGCACTAGTTTGTATGATTCATGGGAGTGTGGGCGCCATTATTCACCTACCCTCGCCTACCATCATGAGTTAACTTATTGTAGACTGATTTGATTATCCGGAGTTAACTAGTGAGCTCTAGCTGTGATTATTTCCACAGTGAGTTAGCTAACCAATCAGTTTAAGTCGGTGAATTTGAATATTATCCATAGTATTTGAATTCTATTTATTGTATGATTATTGTATTATTGATTAATTGATGAAGATTGATGTTATGATAATTTGAGCAATACTTGTCTGATTTATGTGAAATTTATGTCATGAATTCGTTGTTCAGTTTACATTGATTTGATAATTCCATTGCATACTTCTTTTCAGATATCTCTCATTTTGGCTTCTATATCTATGGTTCATGAAATTTAACACTCTACAGTGATCACAGAAAGGTTTAAAAAAGTGTTGGATTCTTTCCTAAAAGCTTCAGACGAAAAGGTGAATACTGCAAAATCTAAAGTGTATGGATGGAATTGTTCACCTAGGATATTGAACATGATATCAAGAGTCTTAGGGTTTGAAGGAAAGCATACCTGGAACTCATTTAACTATCTCGGGACTCCTATTTTCAGAGGGAAAAAAAATCAGCTGAATGGAAAGGAATACTTGAAAAGATCAAGAAAAAGATCTCCTCCTGGGGAGCAAGGTGGCTCAACCTAGCAGGAAAAATTGTCATAATTAATTCCATTCTCTTATCCTATCCTATCTATGCATGTTCGGTCTCTATAGCTCCAAAAAGAATAACACGGGAAATTACCAAGGAGGTTCATAAATTCCTATGGCAAGGTGGGAATTCAAATGGATCAAAAAAATTCAGCCTCATTAACTGGGACATTGTTTGCAATCCAAAAATATGTGGAGGGGTTGGTATAAGAGATCCGAATTTAATGAATCTCACCTTAGGAGCAAAAATCCTTTCAAGAGTTGTTTATGGGGAGAAGGTATGGTGGAAAGAGATTATATGGAAAAAATATTTGAAAGGAGCAAGGAAAAGGTGTATGGATGAGCCTCTCGTGCTAAGGAATGGATCACAAATATGGAATCTATGCAAGAAGGCAAACAACATTATTAAAAGCAACCTGCACTGGATTACAGGAAATGGCAAATAGATTAGGTTCCAGGAAGGACAATATGGGGCCTATAACTCCCTCAAATTACTTGGAGGCCTTAGCGGAGCTCAAACAGTGGATGATCTCCACACTGTATGATCTCTCCATTTGGAATAATAATGGAAGATGGACGGGATGGAAACATTTGGAGGTTTTGGAGCATCTTCAGCTAGATTTATATGCTCTACTAACCATCCTCTAAAGATATGTGACTATAAAGTGCCAGCTTAATGATCGTAGAGACTGGGGAAAATCAGGATCATACACAGTGAAAGAAGGGTATAGATACATCTCTGGTAATAAAGAAAGCAACAAAGCTTCTAAGTGGGCCAAGGTCTGGTGCAAGGATGGGCTTCCAAAGATCAACGTTTTCTTTGGATTTTATCCCATCGTAAATGTTTGACAACTGAGAACTTGAGGAAAAGGGGAATTGAAGGGTCATCTCATTGTATACTCTGCAAAGAGTCTGAAGAAACTATTGAGCACCTATTTCTGGAGTGTAAGTTCACTTAAAAGGTCTAGTATCACTCACTGCATGAATTGCAATTTACCTTGATTCTTCCAACAAATTGGAATGATTTTTTTTATTGTTGGAAAGATTATTACCAAGGATCTCTCTATCAAAATTTTGATCTTACAAGGGCTTGGGTAACCCTCCCAAAATACATATGCTAGAATATTTGGACTACAATAAACAAAGAGATGTTTGATGGAGAGATTCCAATACCTAAGAAATTCTCAAAATCTACAAATTCATTGTGGGTGGAGGCCCTACTATCGCAAGGGATGAACAACATACATAAGGAGCATTTGAAGGATGAAGAAAAATCATGGGAAATAGACTCTCTAGCATCTCTTCCTAGACACAACTTGGAGACACCCGAAAGAAGGCCAAACTCTTTAAAATGGCAACTAATGATGAACAAAGAAGCATTTGCTAGATGGTGGATGAATATTGGCTACAATTCTCTATTTTTTACGAAGCCTCTAAAGGCAATCTGGGGCTGGAAAGATATGGAGGTGTTATCTTTTATTCTAATGGAGGCAAGAAGGAAGAATATGCTTAGGGAATAGGGAAAAAAATTAATAATGGTGCAGAATGGCTAGCACTAATCAAAGGACTGGAGATAGAAAGCAACATATGGATATAAGAGCTAACTGTATTTGGAGATTCTCTCATGGTAATAAGAGAGGCAAGGAAGTTGATCATGAATTATAAGATTTCGTCAATAAAAATGCACAATATATTCAATGCCTGGTAATTGAGTTTAAAACAATAAAAATTCTCCATATCCAGAGGGTGAATAACATCCAGGCAAATATGTTGGCCAACAAAGGAGTTCTTCTTGAAAATGGAATTTTAGTCGACAAAGAGGGAAGGTATGAAAGAAGTTGGGTCCCATGATATGCGAGTCAACTCCATGGGATAAGCGATTCTCATCAACGTTAAGCTTCATAGGAAGCAAACCGTAGAGGTTCATGGCGTCTGGATGTTGGCTCCCCAGTCAGCGATTGGTAAATGGAGGAGCGGTGAGAAGATATCCCTTATGCAAATGGATGGACTACATAATACGGAATGGTGGAAAGACCAACAACATGGAGGGGAATCACGATGGGTGAAGCTTCATTTGAATGGTATGCATTGCGATGGAGCCAGATGAGGTGAGAAATGGGGCAGAAATAGATTAAAAAATAAAAAGAAAGAGCTTCAAAAAGGGAAAAAAGAAAAGAAAAGAGAATAATCAATTTGAGGAAAGAAATAAAGGAGCTGAGGAAACATTAGGAAAAAGCCTGTAAAAATCCACAATGCCAGTACACTTGGAGCCAGATTTAGGAGAACCACATCTTTGGAAACCTTTTTCTTGCTTAGATTTTGGGAAACCTAACAAGAAGGATAAAGATGAGTTGGAGGAATCAATGTTGAGTCCTTTTGGGCAAAGTAAGTAGAAGCCTAGTCTTTGCAATGAACTATTTTTATTTGTATATTCTTTGATAGTTTGTAAGGAGATATAACCTCCATAGAGTAGGGAATTATGGTAACATCTACAAATATGCCAAAGCTGAAAAATGAGTAATGTACATTGTCCTACTCTGGGAGCAGTTCTTTCAAGGCATAATGCAAAATCTTCTTTGGTTTTATAAATACAAAAGATGCTCAACCGTTTCTGTTAAAAAAATGTCTTGATATCTAAAAATATACCTTTTAAATTGAAATGCAATTAATTAATTACTTTGTAGACGTTGACATTTTTTTGTTAGTTAATAAACCACCTTGTATATAGCTCCAAAAATATTTCTATCATTAGTATCTATTCTTAGAAGAAGAAAAAAACATGTCCAATTAATTGTGATTCACGTTCTTAACAATTTTAAGAAACAATAGACCTCAAGATAAACTTTACCCTGGATGAAGAATGAGATAAAAAAACTGTTTCAATATCATTTACCATCTCCCAACTATGCCAAATGCCCTCTCCCACCTATAAACCAATCTTAAATAGTTGATGATCCAAAATGTTCATTTATATGTAAATATGCTCAAAAGTTGTGTATTGTATGAAGCCTCTGAATCTCATTATCTCTTCATATAAAGGCACTAGATAGTGACATGATTGGAATTATAATTATACTGCAAGAAGATATTGTTAGTGGGTGGTGACGTGCATGGCATTTTAATTTGAATTGAAATTCACATGTATAGATCAACACATTTTAAATCCTTCAATTACATCAGAGTCTTTTTGAGCCAATATATTGTATATATGTTTATGATCTCTTCCTTCTCTATTTCTCTCTCTTTAGAGTGTGCATATAGTTTGTTCTTCTTCCTCACATCATTGTTAGATATGATTCCAATTCGGTTTCACTATGGATCTTAAATAACCTAGATCTTAATGGTGAAATCATGTGGTTCCAATATGGATTTTAAATGATGATTTAAAATTCTAAATTTTCTTTGCAGTGGAAGTCAATTGATAAAGTAGCTAGAATGACTGTCAACAATGCAAAAATTGTATAGAGATATTAAAACAAAATGTACATGCAAAAAATGTGTTCATCCTTATTCATTTATTCTTAGATAGTGCAAAGAGTTCGCTCCTCCTCCTCGGTCCGTTTTTCATCAGAGAGTGCTCAAACAATTCACTAGCTTTTCTTCCTTTGTTCCTTTCTTCTCAAAGAGTGTAGACAGTTTGTTCCTCCTCACTTCATTTCTAGATAGTTCAGATAGTTTGCTACTTCTTTTAGATAAATGTATTGATATAAATATGGATATATATCCAAAGTATAATTAATTTATATTGAGTCAACATGTAATTAGTATTTTTATTATTATTATGGATGTTATGATATAACATCTCCCCCATATTGCGTTGTAAAGCACCTCTCGATGAAACTAGAATGAGAAAAGTAAGTGAAAACTTTACTCTATAATTTATAATAAGAATGAAAACATGAGAAGAATTTTAAAAAGTCTACCTGTAAATTTAGTGATATCTAAAATATATGGAAATTAGATAGATTTTTTTAATGCTTTATTATTTTTAATTATTACATTAGATTTCCAATATTGTACTTCATAACATGTGACACATTATATTTAAATTGTGATGTAAAGTTCAATGTTTATCTAAATTTCTTGATTATTATCAGAATCTAATAATAGTAAAAATGTGTGATATGAACAAATTATTGTTTAGATTGCAATTTTGATATTCTGGGTGGACTTACAGACCTTAAAGACTTAGAATCTAATAATAGTAAAAAGTTGTGATATGAACAAATTATTGTTTAGGTAGCAATTTTGATATTCTAGGTGGGCTTAGAGACCTTAAAGACCTATAGATTACATCATTGATTAAATGAGATAACAATTGGTAGTGATGAAATTGTGTGTTTTGAATTCCAACAAAAAAGGTCTAATAAGACACCTTATCTTTACATTATTACATCTAGCATAGAACCCTTGATGTGCAAACCTTTCCTCAAATTTTGCACTCTAAAAAGGTTTACACCTTAAGGGATTTGATCACTTTCGACTCTTGATAGTTGCAGAGTTAAGATGGATATATCATTGTTTAGTTTATAAGGTGACTTGTTTTACATAATAATTGTAACATATGGTTGTAGATGCGCCTAATTATTTCCACAACGTATTGTTGTAAATGCACCTTATTAATCTCATGATATAAAAATTCATTGGCTACAAGCAATAAAGGAAAGTAACAATGAGATTCAAACATCATTAGTTTTTTAGCATTATTTTATTGTTAGTTTGTAAAATATTATATTGGGCCAATATATGAAGAGATGTTACAATCTCTTTAATATTGGACTCTTTTAAAAAAAATCTCTTTAATATTGGACTATAAAATTTAATATGAATATATATTGTGATTGTATTTATTTATTTTTTCATTTGAATACATATCTCTTTTTAATTTAATATGCATTATATACTTTTTATATTAATTTATTATTTTGAGTTGACATATGTTATTAATATGAGACATCTTACCCACTTAAGTTGTAGAAGGCACCTCTCGATGCAATAAGGCTTGCTCTAATTACATCACTACAATAAAGTCCACTTAAACTATTTTTTATATTAGGTTGTTAAATTAAACTAACACACACACACACACACACACACATATATAAAATCAATTATGCTTTCATAAATATTTGGATTTGATTCATTATCATAGTAACACTCCATCTCAATTGAGGTATAGGGTTCCCCAATGGAAAGGGACAAGGAACTTTTGGAATATTTAGACGACCCCTTCGAAGGATGATCTATATTCACTAAGAGACCCCCTAGTTCAGATTTCCTAGTTGAAGAACATGTTCAAGAGCCAAGTAGGGTTTCAAACAAGCACTAAGTAAACTTTGGTGAATTGGATGACTAGGCAAACGAGGAGGTAAGTACCATCATTAAGGATTGAATTCATAAAAAATCACAGATTTGATCTAAGGATTTTTAAAGTACTATATAGATAGGGAAATGATATGATAGTCCATATCATTGAGCTTAATGGACCCACAAATGAAAACTTCCATCCTTTGTCTCTCTCACTCAATGTTGGGTTTAAAATAAAAGGTAAAGGTTCTTCACATATAAAGAAAATGACCTTTATAAACTCCTCAACTAATTTAATCGATTGTTGGAGGGGAGCCACTAGACAAACATCAATTGGCTCAAGGAACTCAAAGGCAAGGAATTCATTGAGCCAATCACCCAATGTGGCTTGGGAAGAGAAGAAGTTCGAGTGAAGCCAAGAGGAAAGAACATGCATTCAAGCAAACTAGGGGCACAAGGTAAAAAGTGTGTTAAAAAAAGAAGCAAAAAGTCAATCTAGTGCTTAAAGAAGATATTGGTATGCATCAAGTTGTTGGTTTGTAAAACAAATTCATCCTGGTGATCTTAATCAGATTTGATTTAATACATTGTTGTTTTGGAAAACAAAATCATAAAGGTGATCTTAATTGTATTTGCAATAAAACATTAAATGGTCAATGGTTCATATGAATGGAAAACACCCAACAAATCATAAACTTCACCAGAGGTTCATGGTTATAGAATTTGTTAACGAGGTAATAGATGTAGTTGACAATGTGAAGTGTCCCATGCTTGATCAAATATTTAGTAGCATCTACAATGCACACTACCAAAGTAAACAATAATTTTTTTTTAAAAGAAACAAGGAGATAAATAAAAAAGTAAAGAGGAAAGAGAGAAGAGAGTTATTGATGTTTGGGGATGATGAAGAGAAAATAAGATACATCCACACAGAAAATCGACCCTAAAGCTCTGAAATCAAACATTGTGGTTGAAGTTACAACAATTTTCTCCATTTACAGGCATGGAAGTACTTCTCTCATAGAGTTACTCTCGGTGCTCTACAACCCATTATGGGGGAAAAGTTGTCACAAACGTAACGTAACACTACACCAACATGTAAGCTAAAAAGAAAAAAAATATATAGAAAAAACATGCCATCTTAATATATCAAATAATAATCAAATCAAATAATAAAAACCCAATATTAAAACCAAATGAAAAGTAACTAAAAAATCCATGTTAAACCCAGATTTACCAAGCACCAAAGGATCAAAATTCTTGAGGTGGAATTTTTTTTGAACGTGTAAAATTTTAAGATAAAAAAATTACACCTCAATAAATTGGATCCCTCCTGGTGCTTTGTAGATCCAAGTTTAAGATGGATCTATGCTAGTGTATCCACACTCACCTCATTAGATGGACATCATTGTATGGCTGTCAGTTGGGCATCATATGTTCAAGCTTTCTGGTTGTGTTTTTAATTCATTCAATCACTCTTGCCAACGACAACATAAATATTTCATTGGGATGAAAATAAGAAGTGATTGAATAATTTTGTATATTCTTAATAATAAGTGAGTGAATAATTCTATCTATTCTTAATGTTGAAGAATTATTTGTTAAAATTGGAAAACTTGTGATCAAAGAAAGTGTTGTATCATGTGATCTCCTGGTGTATGCTTAAATAGCATATGAGCACTCTAGTAAGTATTATACACAGTTTTATCAATTGGTTGGAATTATAAACAAAGGAAACTGACTTTGTTGGGTATTTGGTTCGGAAATGCAATACAAGTATTTGAAATTAAAGATGAGTCTAGAGATCACAACTTGTTAATGGATTCATTTTGAAAGACTTTAATTTCAATTGAAAATAAGTTGCAGAGGAATCGATTTATTTAAAACTTACAAAGGATTTGTGTTGGTGAGATGAACATGTTATAAGCCTACCATTTATAGATTATATTGGTATTAAAGTATATTGAGTATTGATTTGGAGGGAAGTGCATAGTGGATGCTCATTCGAATGAAGAAGTTGTTAGAAGGTAAATAGATGGTTGTTATTGAACTCGAGCTTGGAAAAAAATGAAAACAAAAAACTTTAAAGGTGCAAGAAATTCAAGCCATAAAGTGAGTAATTTGAACCATAGGAGAATCTAGGAGCATAAGTGAGGTTCACAAATCAAATTTGGGTGCAAGATTCAGCAAAAACCATCAAATTACAGATAAATTACACACAATGATAGCTGGAAAAAAGATAATTTTGGATATTATAACTATGAAATTGTTATTAACAAGTTTATAAATGCACCATAATAGTTTATAATGGCTTTGGAATCGAATTGTGAGCAAATAATCCAAAATTGCCAAAATGGCATCAAACCCCCCTAGGTGGGCCAATCTCGTCCCAAATCTCTCCAAATGGCCATGAATTGTTGAAGTAGCATGGATGATGTGTTGTGGGTCAATGATTACACCTTGGACAGCTTGGGTGTGGAAAAATGGGTGGTTTAGAGTCTCAATGCAACATTAATAGCACCAAATCAAGCAAAATTTGGGAAACATCCCACTCTAGCGCTCCAAGTCAAGTTGTCTGTCCACATTAAATGAATGGGAGCACACCAGAAATGATGGATGTGAATATGTGGCTGTTTGACTAAGCAGGAGTACCCATGTGGGTCATGGAGCCTCAATTTGACATGGCATATGTCCACCTAAGCACCCTTAGTCGACCTCATAGTGTATTAAAGCTTAAAAAGCAATAAATTGACTAATTAATGTAACTAAGGCACTAATCATGGATTACTGTTCTAACTCCCTCCCTTAATCCAAAAACTAAGTATTCTCACAAAATGATGAAGGCCTTGGAAACAATGGCTCAAGTCACCTTAAATACATAATTCAGGAATTACAATTTTTATTTGTCCATGTGAACCGAGGAAAGAAGGAAAACCTCATGGGATAAAACCTTCTCTCAAGAATGTACATGGGGCTGGACCTGCAATAAATAATAGAAAATTACCATCCCTCACTCACCCTAATAAAATATCTTAGGCAAGTGAAGGTCTTCTCAGTGATTTCCTTGGTAAAAATGTCAGCAGTTTGCTCGGTGGATGGGAAATACTGCAGTGAGATCACCCTATCATGCACTAAGCCCCGAATGTAATGCATGTGTATATCTATGTGCTTTGTACTATGACTCTGTACTGGATCATTAGATATCTTTATGGCACTCTAATTATCCACCCAAATTTTGGTTGGAGAATCAATTGTGACACCAAACTCCCAGAGAATTCCCTACAACCAAACACACTGTGTTGCAACATTGACTGCTGCCCAGTATTCGGCCTCTGCTGATGAAAGTGAGATGGTGTGTTGTTTCTTAATCGACCAGAAAATTGGACCTTCATCAAACATGAAGACAAAACCTGATGTTGACGTCCTGTCACTTGGATCACCGGCCCAATCTGAATCATAAAATCCAGCTAGTTGAAGTGAGGAACTAGCTGTGTAGTGGACCCCGAATTTCTTAGTTCCTTGGACATACTGAAGAATTCTTTTTGCAGCCCTCCAATGGATCTCATGTGGCTGGTGCATATGTATTTCTACAGCACTCACACCATAAGACAAATCAGGTCTTGTATGAGTGAGGTAGAGCAAGCTGCCCACTAGTTGCATGTAGAGTGTAATATCCACCATTGGGGAATTGCCAAATTCATGCATTTTAATACCAAAAATAAAGGGAGACTTGGCTGCCTTACACTCAGCCGTATTAAAATTATTCATCAGGTCTGAATCATACTTTGGCTGACTCAGCATGATTCCCTTGCCATTTTGCTCAATTTCCAAGCCCAAAAATTGCCTTAGCAATCCTAGGTCTATCATGGAAAATTCATTGTGCAAAGAGTTCTTAATTTGGCCAATTAAATTGGTGCAGCTCCCTGTAATAAGAATATCATCAAAATAAAGAACAATGGCCGGAAAATTAACATCATTTTTCTGCAAATACACATTAGGGTCTGATTTGCATCTTGTGAAGCCAATTGAAAGCAAGAAAGCATCCATTTTTGCATACCAAGCCCCGGGGGATTGCTTGAGTCCATACAGTGATTTTTTCAGTCGACATACCAATGAAGGATCCTATTGGAAACCTTCAGGATGCTGCATATAGATATCCTAATGTATCTCACCATGCAAGAATGCACTCTTTACATCCATGTGGTGAACTTCCAACACTTACTAGCTGCCAGCGCAAGAACTAGTCTAATTGAGTCCATCTTTGCAACCGGTGCAATGGTCTCTATGTAATAAACTCCATGCACTTGAGAATATCCCTTAGACACTAATATAGCCTTATGTTTTATATCAGAACCATCAGCATCAAGTTTTTTCCGGAAAACCCATTTGCATTGAACAACTTTCCTCTTGGGAGGAAGGGGAACTAATTCCCATGCATTGTTCTCTTGGAGGGACTAAAGTTCATCTTCCATTGCTGATTTCCATTTTGGGTCTGTAAAAGATTTCTGATATGTCTAAGGATAATAACTAATCAGCATATAATCGTGCTCAGCAAGAGCATTATCACTTGCAAAAGAATCCTTACTAGTTTGTGATCTAGTTTTCCTAGGCTCTTGGGGATTGCTTGCCAATTCCCTAGCTGCTTGCACAATTTTTTCAGCCCATTTGGGCCTAGATGGTGAGTCATATACAACAATATCATCTTCAACAACATTTATATCAGCTTATCAGAAAAAACAGAGCATGTATCATCACTTACATCTTTTAATGGTTGAGGATAGGAGCAATCCCTCAGTGCAAGTTCGAAATCAGGAATTGGCTCTTCTTTGAATTTGACACTTCTTTCAATAAAAATTTTGCAAGTGGATGTGTCAAAGAGCTTGTACAATTTGGTTTCCTCAACATATAAAACCATGAGACACTCCTTTCTTTGTGGTTGCAAGTCTTTCCTCTTCTCTAAAGATATTTTTTCCCATGCTTTTCTCTCGAATATCCTAAAATTTGAGACATTTGGTTTTTCACCAAACCATGCCTCGTAAGGTGTCATTCCTTTCACTGAGTTGTGGAAGGCTCTGTTTTTAATGTGAGCAAAACAACTGATGGATTCAGCCCATATCTTGGGATTAATTTTCCTCACTTCTATCATGCAAGTTGCCATCTCTTTGGGAGATCTATTTTTCCTCTTCGCCACACCATTTTGTTGTGGTGTGTAGGGAGTTGAGTGTTGCATTTGGATGCCACACCCCTCAAAAATTTGTTGTAGATTCTTGTTCACATATTCCTTTCCATTATCAGTCCTAAGGACTTTGATCTTCTTCCCACTCTGATTCTCTACAAGTGCTTTCCAAACCTTGAGTTGCTCAAACACCTCAGATTTCAATTTCAGAAAATACACCTAGCAAAATCGAGAGTAGTCATCAATGAATGTAAGCACATACCTAGATCCACCATATGAGGGAGTGGGTAGTGGACCAATCAAGTTATAATGCACAAATTCAAGTGTTTGTATTGATATCCTTGCCTTCCCCTTCTCCTAGCTCTGCTCAGGATGCTTCCCAGTCACACATCCAATACATGGTCCAGTAGATGGCTGAATTTGTGGAAGATCTTCCACCATTTCTTCCCTGTGCAATGTTTGGAGATATATGTAATTCATGTGGCCAAACCTCTCATGCCATAGTTTTGAAACCTCATTGGCATGTGAGTGAAGTGCTTAATTATTGGAAGTAGGAAGGAAATTAGAGAATTTGTACATTCTCTCATGATGATCAACATACCCAACTGCAATTAACTTGGTCCGTTGAGTTTTCAAAAATCTCTACCATGTCAGGAGTGAAGATCACTCTCTTTGGCTCTCCTGTATGGGTCATCTGGTAGACTGATAAAAAGTTTGCTTCAAGGTCTGGTACATACAGTACATCACTGAAAAACCAATGGTCTAAATCAATTCTCCCAATCCCTCTGGTCTGGAGTTTAGAATCATCTCCCATTCGAACTGCTGGGCCAACCTTTGAACTCATGGAGGAGAAAAATTCTCTCCTGGATACCATATTCCTGGAAGCACCTGAATCAATGATAAAGGATGGAGAGTTAGAAGTACCTGCTACCAAATCATGGCATTTCTCCTTTCCTTCACTTGAACTGGAGTTTCCATCCTTCTTCCTTGCACTGTCAGGGACTAGAATGTTATTTTTCTCTAGCAGCTGTGCCATGGTGTCTATGTTTTTTTTCATGCATGAGCTCTCTAGATTCCATCCCTTGTGGTAGTAAGTGCATTTGGCCTTCTCTTTTCCCTTCTTCTCCTTTTCTCTGGGTGGATTCGAAGCTCCCTCACTGGATTTGGGTTTCTCTGATTTCTTCTTGTCTGGAAACTTCGAATTCTTGGACGTGGGCTTGCCCTTTGCTGAATTTGAAACTCCCACTGCTAGTTCTTGATATTTGGTCTTGATGGAACCCATTTGGACCAATTTGTCCTGCTTTTGAGTGAGTGAGTCCATGAAGTTTTCCAGGCTTGGAATTTGCCAGTTTCAAAGGGTGAGTTTTCCTGAGTGAAATGTACTCACAAAGACTGAGAACTCTGGCCCCAAATTCAAAAGTATATACAAGATCAATTGATCTTCCTTCTTCTCATTCCCACATTGTTTTAACTACAATACAAGTGATTTGAACTTGGTGAAGAAGTTCTGGATTGTATCATAGTGTGTTGGGCTCAAGCTTATCAATTCGTTCTCAAGCTGGTGACCATGTAGCTCATCAGTTTTTCCAAATAGAGACTCAAGCTTCTCCCAAACCTCCTTTGGTGATGTTAAACTGTCAAGGTTGAGGTAACTCTGAAAAGCCCCTTGGCTCTCAATTGAATCACCATCTCTACCTTCCATTCAAAGAAATTGAAAGGTGTTAGCAAGATGTGGGTGGCCTCCATTACTACCTGTGTTGATGGTGTTGAAATTGCTAACTGTTTTACACACAACAATTCGGTTTTATCTAGAATTCACTAACAAAGCAGCTCAAATCCACTAAGAATTTGGTCTGCAACTCGAAAATATCCAACCAGCTCTGATACCATGTGAGAAATTCGAGCCAAAAAGTGATTAATTTGAACCATGGGAGAATCTAGGAGCGTTAGTGAGGTTCACAAATCAAATTTGGGTGCAAGATTCAACAAAAACCATCAAATTACAGATAAATTACACACAAAGATAGCTGGAAACAAGATAATTTTGGATTTTCTAACTATTAAATTGTTATTAACAGGTTTATAAACGCATCATAAGAGTTTTGAATGGATTTGGAAGCCAATTGTGAGCAAATAAGCCAAAATTGCCAAAATGGCATCAAACCCCCCTAGGTGGGCCAATCTCATCCCAAATCTCTCCAAATGGCCACTAATTGCTGAAGTTGCATGGATGATGTGTCGTGGGTCAATTATTATACCTTGGACAGTGTGGGCGTGGAAAACTGGGTGGTTTAGAGTCTCAATACAACATTAATTGCACCAAATCAAGCCAAATTTGGGCAAAATCTGACTCTAGCGCTCCAAGTCAACTTTCCTGTCCACATTCAATGAATGGGAGTGCACTATTAATGATGGATGTGCATATGTCGATGGTTGACTAATCTAGAGTACCCATATGGGTCNTAAGCACCCCTAGTCCACCTCATAGTGTATTAAAGCTTAAAAAGCAATAAAATTGACTAATTAGTGTAACTAAGGTACTAATGATGGATTACTGTTCTAAAAAACAAGGCCATGGGTAATCCTTCATTTTGAAGACTGTAACTCAAACAAGAACTTCTACATAGGTTTAGAGTCAAATGTGTTGAAATAAGTTCAAGTGAAATTTATTTTTTAATTCACTTTAGTAAGAGAGTGAAAGTCTTATATTTAGTTGTTGAATCTAATAAAGTGTAATTTTATGCATTATTGATTTAGACTAATCCCAATCATGCATTTCATTGTGAGATTAAGGTATCAACTCAAGTATAAAGGCAAGTCAAGGTAGAGAGTTAAGAGACACCTTCATTTCACTCAATGACAAAATTTTGTGAAGAGGTGATTTATTCTTATGTGGAGCAAAGTTAGAGCGTCGGAGAAGATTTAGAGTCAGTGATCAAGCATACAACAACACGTAGGTTTATATAGTGCATATTTTTACAATCATACATATCCATATGGACATATGTACAATCATAAGGATCTTGTGTAGTTGTACGGATTTTGTGTAGTCATATGGATATATTCATACAATCATATGAAACAATTATTTATAGTCATATGGATTGGTCGTATAGCAAGCAACAACCAACATGCAATTTTCTCAGTTTTAGAAAGAATATTTTTCCTTAGTAAGTGTGCATATTTGTTTTGATTGGGTGTACTATACAATTGCTAGTTTGACAATTGTGTAGGTTTCCATGTAAGCTTTGAATTGTTAATTATGAAAATTTGATTTGAAGGAGTAAATTATTTGTGTATTGTGTTTATGCTTCTGTTGTTTATTTTCTAGTTATATGTGATTGCGATCACTCTATGTGAAGAATCTAGTTTCTAAAATTAAATAACAACTTTATTTAGTTGAAAACATAAGGACAGTAGTCACCTAGGTTTTGGAAAATTCACATGGTATCAAAGCAGGTTGTATTGAGAGGATTTGAAGAGTTTACAACAGAAGATCAAACTATTGAAAACAACTATTGGAACAAATTCCAACAATCAAAACTAGTTTAAGAGGTAGTGCTCATCAATTTGGGAGTTTGTGTGCAAATCAAAGATGCTATCAACTAGCCTCAATTTCGAGGATAAATTTAAAGGTGCCTCAAATTTCCTATCATGGAAAGTTAGAGTAACTCTTCTATTAGAAGAAAATTATCTTTGGGATATCATCAAGGATGTAGTAATTGTGCTAGAAAATCCATAGGATTTGGAAATTCACAATAAGAAAGAAGTGAAATCCAAGCAAATGATCATAGATGCTATCAAGGATCATTTGATTCCTCATAAATTTGAGAAGAGGACCATGAAGGAGATCTATGGTGCCCTAGTTATCCTTTATCAAGCATGAACATAAACAAGAAGATGATATTGCATACCATACATAGATCTATAGATACTACCAGATCAAGTGCCATCACTAGTTTACCGAATGAAGGTCACATTGATTCATGATTAATTTGCAATAATTGGGGAGAAGGTTGAAGACAAAGAGCTAGTAAACTAGGTATTGAATGGGTTCCCATATTATTGGGAAACACTTGTCCAAGGTGTTTATGCTCACAAGAATCTCCCCTCATGGGAAAGATTGTGGGATTACCATATCTTGGAGGAGACACAAATTTAGTTAGATGCCAACAAGAAGGGAGGTGACAGTGACCATGCTCTATTTGGTCGAGTAAAGAAGGGAAGATATAAAGGACCTAACAAGGGAAAGATAAATAGTAAGGATTCAAACTCACAACCAGGAAAGAAGGACTTGAGTAAAATCAAGTGCTCCATATGTCATAAGCATGGCCATTATGCATCACAATGTCTGAAGAAGAAGAAGGGTAAAGGGAAGCATCAATAACAGTATGTAGTAGCCTTAGATGAAACTTAGATGATCAAGTTTGCCTCTAAGTTTGAGAAGGGTTTCTTGATGGTATATTCCATTTCTTCAATCACAGTATCAAATAACGCTTTGTATGTGGAAAATGGAGCATCTAGGCATATGACATCATCTCAAAAGTTATTTTCAAATTTAAAGAGCATGTCTCACGAGATGACCTATGTATAGAAAAGAACATGTAAATACGCAAGAGAGTTCATTTGGTTGCTTGCCCAGTTAAGGCCGCAGTGATGCCATCTCAAAGATATAGGTTCAAATTATGTTCTTCCCACTATATTCTAGTAGCAGGTTTCTAATATATTTATAAATGCATCGTACGTAGTATATAAATCATCCATGGAGAATAAAACCTGTTGATCAATGATAGTGTATTGTAATAGAAAAAATCACCATTCCCCTCTACTATTGAGAATAAATAGATTAAACCAGAATCATAGAGAATCAATCATTGAATGCACTACTGAGTGGTCAAGTTTGGTAATGATTCTAAGTATCTAGTAGCAAAAGTTGGTGCCATTCATTTCCAAATCTAAATAGGAAACTCTTTAGACTTTGATGATGTGTTCCTTGTTCTAGGTCCGAGGAAGAAATTGCTGTCAATTTTGGTCATGGAATATAAAGGATTTGCGGTAGAGTTCAAGCACCAACAAGTCCTTATAAGACAGAGGGATTTTTGTCCAGGATTAGATCGAGTAATTGAGGTTAGGAAAGGAAATTTATACAAGTTACATGATAAGCATATTCGATCCCTAGTGCATAACGCAAATAACTTGTGTGAATTATGGCACAAGAGGATGGGACACTTGCACCATAATGCACTTCCTATTATGAGAGAGAAATTAACACACACTATTCTAGAGTTCAACATCGAGAATTAGAGTGTATGCAGAGGATGAGCACTTAGCAAGCATGCCAAGGCTTCTTTTCAAAGTAGCAAGCACATGTCTAAATGGATTCTAGACCTAGTGCATTCATTTGTGTGTTGACTAATGCCAATATGATCAATCAAAAGAAGAATGTACTATGTTTTCTTCATTGGAGACTTATTTTGCAAAACTTGGATCTACTTTATAAATACCAAGGATGGGGTTTTTAACAAGTTTTGAGAGTTCTAAGCTCTAGTGTAAAATCACGCAGGGAAGCAGTTCAATGTTTTGAGATCATACAATGGGAGTAAGTATATATCTAATGATTTTGAGGATTTTTGAGAGAATTTAGTAATCAAGAGGGAGTTCATTGTTATGTACAACCCACAGTAGAATGAGGTTTCATAGTGGAAGAATTGATCCATCATTGGGGTTTCTAAAGCCATGATACATGAGCATGATTTTCCAATGTCTCCATGGGCATAAGCATGGAACACAACAATTTACATCCATAATAGGTGTCCTCAGAACAAGACACTACAGTAGGCATTTACTGGTGTGAATTCAGATGTGATCCATTTCCACTTTTTTTCGCTATCTATTTTGTATCTATATACCATTAGAGAAGAGGACCAAGTTGGAGGGGTTTGATTGTTGGTTACAATGAGACTTCAAAGGCCTATGATATCTATATTCCAAGGGGATAAAGACTATTGTAAGTAGGGATATAAAGTTTGAGGAAGACTTTGCATCCAAGAAGTGTCATGATCCTATTCTAGTGACAGAGGATGAGGAGTAGGAAGCTTTGAAGGTTGATCTAGGGTCACCAACAACTTCTAGTTTGGGGTAGAATCCTTCAAGTACAAAGGAACAACCACCAACTTCTACCAGTTATGTCAGGATACCTTAATGATTCACTAAGACATCGAGGGATGCTCAAGAGCATGTTTAAATTCCTTAGAGCACATTCAGGAAGAGCATACCTCCAAACAAGTTTCCAAATTACATGGAATTGATGAGAAACATCATAAATTATGATCCTTCTATTTTTTAGGAGGAAATCTATCAACCTGTTGGGAGGGATTCCATGGTGGAGGACTACACCCCCATCGTTAAGGATGATGTATGGGACACAATGATTAGACCATAGGGGAAATTGGTAGTGAATTTTAGGTGGCTCTACAAGATCAAGCATATAACAGATGTAAGCATAGATAAGTACAACGTGAGGTTTGTGGCGATAGGGTTCTCCCATAAAAAGGGAGTGGACTACAAGGAGACTTTTGCTCTAGTCACTAGGTACACTTCCAGTAGAGAAGTGAGGTATTATTTTCCATTAAGGGATGGATGATAGATTAGATGGATTTAAAGACAAATCTCTTCAATAATATAATTTAGGAATAAATGAAAATAGAGAAACCTCAAGGATTTGAGATCAATGGGAAGGATTCCCATCTTTGTAAGATAAAAAAGGCCAAGTATGGACTCAAGCAGGCATTGAGCGCATGGTTTTATGTTCACCAAAAGTTAAGTGAATCCCAACTTATATTTCATATTTTTTGAGGTTGATCTACTTATTTTGGTGTTGTATGTAGATGACATGTTTCTTATAGGTACAAAGAAACTCATTGTAGGGTGCAAGGTAGATATGGTAGTTGAGTTCAAGATCAACAATATTTGCGTGGTGCATTACGTCTTTGGGATGGAGGTTTGGAAGAGACTAGGGGATATTTCTCCTTGGACGAGATAAGTATGCAATCAAGATTTTGAATAGATTTTAGATGGAGTCCCTACAAACTTATGGCCATGCCTTTGATCACTAATCTAAATGAGGTAACAAGTTTATATTCAAATTTGGTGTATCCACATTGTACAGGTAGCCGATAGGTTCCTTGATGTATTTAGTCAACATTAGGAAAAATATATGTTTTGCAATAAACACCTTGAACCAGTTCATTGTGAAGTCGAGGCAAGAGCATTAGGTAGTAGTGAAACATGTGCTCAGATACTTGAAGAGTGCAATGGAGTATGGGATGAGATATCTTAGAGATGGTGAGGTGAAGTTGCATATTTATACAAATTAATATTGGGTAGGAAATGCACCAAATAGGAAGAGCATGTCATGATGTTGCTTTTATCTTGGGATAAAAGATGATAGCTTAATTCAATAGGAAGTGAATTTTGTGGCCCTTAGATCAATAGGGACATAGTAAATGGAAATCGTTAGTGCTAGTTGTGAATCCATATGGATTCATGTTGTCCCTAGGTAAAGATATAAGAGTTTTGGTCGAAAATGTGAAGAATCTGGTCACAAGGCGAGCAAGGCCACGACGAAAAAGGAGAAGAGTAATTCAAATATGGGAATTCGACTTGTTTTGAGGTAACAATAAATGCAAGAGTGAGTTATGTTAGACTAATAGCCTATTTTTGGGAATGGGAATGATTGTAAACTGGGTCAATAGCACCTTTATTAATGTAATGGGATTTATTGGGTTAGTTAGAGAATTAGTTGACTGTAATTGAGAACGATTCAACGATTAGAGAAAGAATTGTAAGAAGTATATAAGGTCGATCCATGATGTGTGCGGATGACGCTTATGGTTCTTATGACTGATATATCTCTCTTATGACAATCTAGAGAGGGATCTCGACAGAAAGACGATTCTAAGAAGAGGACGACAAAAAAAACCATGAGAGCATGAGAAAAACAAATAAAACTCATCCATTGTAAAGAAGATTCTGAGAGAAGTCTAGAAGTTATGTGCGCAGACCAAAAGAATTCCAAATATTATTCATGCCAGATTAAGATCACTTTTGTGGTTTTTCCCTTATGGGTTTCCACGTTAAATCTACGTGTCTTTGATGTCTATGTATTTTGTGTCTCAATCTTTATGAGTTTGTCGCACTTGTATTGATATAATATTGTGGAATGTCGATGACAATGATGGTAGACATGATTTAAGTATGTATATTTCATATGTTGTATATGCGTCAATAGATCAACATGTTTTCTTGTTGTGTATGTGTCAATGGTAGTCGACCCCTCTATTTCGCTTGAGTGGCCTATTAATGTTGCGATAAAGAAACCCCCTTCCATAACTGTAGAATATTAGTTCTCACAATCCCCATATATAGGTATCTCGAGTGAGACCTCACTTGTGTCGCAGGTGTTGTCGACAGAGTTACACTCTATTGAGTTGGTGCCTTGGGCTTTGTTGGGCGAGCAGGGAAATTTGAACCTGGGTTAGTGGAATCGATGCCAACAAATGGTTCTGTTGCTAGGACTATGACCATTGTGAAGGGGACATGTTTTGTCACCAAACAAAACCAAAAATACAAACGAAACCAAAAATATAATATTGGGTGGATTATAAATCAAGAGGATTTTCACAGGATCACAACTAAATTCGACTGAATGGTTATAAAGATATCTTTACTTGGATATTCATGAATTTTTATTTAGTGAATTTCCCATTCTGCTGCTTGAATGGTTGGAAAATATAGCAACTCAGAGGAAAAATTTTCAAGGCGAAGAACCCACAAACTGGACACCTCATCTAATCCAACAATTGGAAAGAGTCATTAATCCTATCTCTAGGGATGTTGACTTCTAGGTTGATAACATTTTGGAGGGATATATTACTAAGATTGTAGTCGACATGATAAGATCATACAGTGAAATAGAAAGAGAGTTATTCAAGGAGCCTCGAGGTCGCTACCTGAAATATTTAAAATTGTGGATAAAGATGTTGGTACGTGAAAACTGTATCCCGAGGATAGAATCCACCAAGTAAACCATTGTGCGCTGAGAACCTAGGTAACATCTTAAGAAAGGCTTGAACAAGATGGAAAATAGTAAGTTGAGATGTTCTATGTCGATAGTGAGAATGAGCAAGAGGGTGGCTCCCTAAGGATTGGAAGAATATTTTGGTCAAGAAATAGAAGAAGGACTACGACAAGAAGAGAAAGTTGCAACGCAGTCGAAAGAAGGGACTACGAGTTGGCACCATGTCTCGACGGAGAATCTTGCGATGAAGAGGAAGAATATCGACTTATCTCTGAGGACAAAGACGAAGCACCAGACCAATACCAGGACTACAACATACCCACGACCCCGCTTACATCTCCAACATCTGATAAAATACCCAAGAGTGCGTCAAAGAGTTATTTTTCAAATCCCAGTAATAATCGAGATAGTAGTCAAGGAATTCCTACTGATGGAATGTTTAATTTGAATTCAACAACACCCCAAGTAAACAAAATGTATCGGAGTGACATAAATTTACCTATATTCAACGAGAATGGGTTGGAATACCCTGATCAACATTGGTTCTCGTGTTAAGTTGTATGGACAATGTGACAGGTCCAAGATGAGGCTATAAAAAGAGCCCATATGATCACAACCTTCAATGTTCGTGCTCTTGATTTGTACATGAAAGTTTCTATGGTTCCTACAAGAATCCCTCAGAAGATGTTGGATCAAATATGGACTAGACTAATCAAAGAATTCAAAAAAGCTAAGTCTGGGTCACAATATATCATAGAATTAAAAGAAACCAAGGAATTGTCAACTGAGTCTTTTTAGGACTTCAACAAAATATTTAAGACTCTGATGGCTAAGGTAAGTTTTCAGATGTCAGATGTTCAACATAAAGAATGGTTTATTGTCGCAATGCTACTACATATTTGTGTTCTCTTGATGTAGTAGAAGGTTGTATCCCAGAGCGAAGATCTTGATCTTGTTATGAAATTAGATGCTTCGTTGGTAAGAGAAACTGTCGTGAGAATAATGAAAATACAATCATAGTTTGCCAACCTAATGTTGCAAATACAAGATATCAAGAAGGGAAAATAAATTCAAGAATAAGTCTAGTGTAGAAGATGCAAAACTGAAGGCCATCATAAATATTCATGTCCATATTTCTTGAATTATCTTACGTAAGGGGCATCGAACCCAATAAATTCACAAGGAATGCCTTGGTGTCAAATTTTCCAGACAAGAGGTCATCGATCGGAGGAATGTTTGTATCTACAGAATATAGTTAGGCACTTGCTAGCTTATATTTTAAATGTTGTTGATTTGTGGGTCACGATGAGAAAGGATATAGAGCATACCAATTGCTGCAAGAGAATATGGTCAATGCATATCTCATGAAAAATGATGAATAGATGCGAGCCAAGCGAGCTCATGCACAATACCCTCAACCAAGGGTGGGTGTTCCTTTCAAAGGCTGAGGATGAATATGAGGATTTGGTCGCGGAAGGGGCCAAATTTTTTGTTATAATTGTGGACAACTGAGACATTTTTCCAGAGACTTCACTAATCCTACATCATTGTGTTCATATTGTATAGCATTGGACCAAATTGTCGAGGAGTGCCCACAATTGATTGCTAAATGGTAGGATAGAAACATGGGAAACCAAAATCAACCTCAAAATGCAAACCAAAATATTTGGAATATTTTTTTCGAACCTCAAAAACCTAATATTGTTGTCATAACAACAAGCAGTGTTGTGACTAGAGGAGATCAAGGTGCACCATAGGTAAATATAAGATTTCAATCGATGAAAAAAAAAGTGTCATTTGATGTCCAGAAAGAAAAGGGAATCTTATTTTATGCACGTGATGAGTTCATCGACACCTACTATTGTCCCGGTATTGGATGATGGACCAATCCTGAAAATGCCTCAAAGATTTGATCAGTTAATCCAAAGAAAGCCAACATAGAAGGTAAGCAAGTTGAATAATTTCTTTAAGAGTTGCTTAGTGCTTATAGAAGATAAAGATGCTTTGGGATAACTATCAACTCTAGTCGAGGAACTTGAACCAAGTGTGAAACCAGAGAAAAACATTAACCACATTGGTAAAAGACCAAATATTGGTCGTGAGTTAAGAATGAATGCCTTGATAGGTGACTATGATATGTATTTTATCATACTGGATTTGGGGTCAGATGTTAAAATTATGACAAGAGAAACATGAGAAAGCCAAGAATAGTATGGTCTCCTGTTCAACTGCGTTTAGCCAATCAGTTGAAGGTTTTCCTATTGGTCGACTAACACAGGTTCCTGTCGAAGTGGAAGGACTCCATACCTATGCAGATTTTGAGGTCATGGATATTGTCGATGATACGAATCCGTATCCTGCACTTATATGGATTGACTGGGCTATCAAAAATCAAGAAATCATCAATTTTAAAAAGATAATATTATCATTTGAAGATATAGAACTATGGGTGGTCACTCCATTTGATCTAATGGAAGGCCAGAGATATGTCGAGCAAGTAAACAATGGAGTACATTATGGATATCTGGATAATATTTACGATATTTCCTCTGTGATGGATGACTATGTCAATGCAACAACTGTTGATAAACTAAGTTGGCGAAGTATTAGCTCATGTTCTTTAGACTCAGGAGAGGTTTTGGAGAACTAGAAAAAATGACTACATGAAGTATCAATGTGTAAGTGTGCATGAATCATGAAATATGTGTGTGAGGTAGGTACTCAGGTATGTGATCTATCTACATATGAAGGATTACCTAACTTAGATACATTTATTACAGAGTTTGAAGAAAAAGTATTGGAACCTCAGCGCTTGTTAGCATTGGATGATGCATTGAAGGCTACACCTGCTAGGTGGTGGGTTGCTCAAAAGAAGTCTATTTCAGAATGGCCTCAATGCCGATGACTTCTAGAAATCAAATTTGGAGAAAATATGTCTTATAAGGGCCAAAAATATAGGATATTGACAAATCCTAATGAGCATATTGAAAATTGTCACGCGACATGGAAGACATTGCCGCGACAAGAATGGGCTCATCAATTCATACATACTTTGAATATGATACCGAGAAATTGGTATTCACCAGTTGAGCTACGACAAGAAACTGTGGAGTGGGAAGAGCTAGCTACTGGTTTCACACATTCTTTTAGATTTATTGATGATAGTTTGACGATTAATGATGCTCTGCAAGTTATCATAACCAAGATTTTTGAAGACATCCCTATTATGATGCCAATTTTCCATTAGAGCAGCGTGACCGTTCAGAATTGGATAGAATGCTATAACATAATTGGGTAGACGAGCAGTGGAAGGATCATGCTTATCAAAGGACAAATTTCTTAAGCCCCTCAAAACAAAGAATATGAATATTGGTTCTCCAGAAAACCCAAAATTTTCCAATATTGGAGACTATTGGGATGATGAGACAATAGGGAAGATTACAGAGTTATTGCATGAATTCCAAGATCTATTCCCTACTAATTTTTTAGAAATGAATGAGATTATTGGTGATCTAGGATAAATGAAGATTCCCCTGAAGCTCGACGCAAAACTTGTCAAGCAACAACTTTATAGAGTCAATATAAGATATAAAGAGAAGGTCAATATAGAGTTAGAGAAAATGCTACACACATGCATTATAGAACCTGTCAAAGAATCCGAATAGAGTACCCCTATGGTTTTTGAGGACAAGAAAACTAGTGAAGTCCGTATCTGTTTCGATTGGTGGAAATTAAACGATGTCTGCCTGCATGATCCATTCCCTATCCCATTCACATATGGAGTATTGGAGAGCGTTGGAGGAAAAGAAGTGTACTCATTTACTCATGGATTCTCTAGATACCATTAAATAACAATTCTGAAGGAAGATAGGTACAAGACAACCTTTGTGACAGAGTGGGGATGTTTCCAGTACATGGTAATGCCTTTTGGACTCAAGAATGCCCCTGCTATTTTTTCTAGAATAGTAGTAGCTTCTTTAAAGATTTTATCCATAAATTTCTTGAAGTATACTTTGATAATTGGATGGTATATGGGATAGCTAAAAAATATATTGAGAATCTAAGAATGATGCTCGACTGATGTAGATAGTTCCAGATATCTCTTAATTTGAAGAAATGTATTTTCTGTGATCCTTTTGGTATCTTGATGGGCCATGTGGTTTGTCGAGACGAAATATTGATGGAACTTGCCAATATTTCCATTAATGTCGACCTACCCCCATCCACATCATTTAAATAGTTGAGAAATAAATTGGGGCATACGTGATATTACAAAAACTTTATCCGGGGTTATGCCAAGGTCACAACTCCAATGGAGAAATTGTTGAAGAAAGATTTTAAATTCCAACGGTATGAGCAATGTTTAGAAAGTTTGTATGTTCTCATAGACAAGATGATATAAATGTAGAAATTTAGGCCAGCAGTAGATTAATTTCACTCACAACAATTATCAATTGATCATGCAAAATTGCTAACAAAAGAGACTGAATATGGAGCTGTAAGACAAAATTATATTAACTGAGTGTACAATAGCCAACCCTATAATAACATAGGATGCTGAATATATAGAATACATGAGTAAATCAAATGCATAAGGAAGCATCCAAAACTAGCATAAAGCAGGCTTACCCAAAATAGGCAAATCCCCCATAGGTGTAAAAAGTTGATCCCAAATCTGTCATGAGGCTCACGAATTAGCAAGGGTGCATGGGAAAGCTAATGAGTGGTGGAATGGCAGATCATACATGCTTTTTCATGGAGGAAAGAGTGGAGGATGAAAGGGGAAAGAAACAAGTTCACCTCATCTAGTCTTGCTTTCCTATGTGCCTTAAAACACTGAAAAAGCAGGGCATAAAGCAGAAAAAGCAGATAGGTGCCTAGGAGGCCAGGAATAAAGCAGATTTGATTCCTAAGGCTTTCCCAAGTGCTACATGAGTCAAATATGGCGAGTTTGACCTCTATGGATAGGCAATTAGCAACTTGCACATGGTGGGACTCATGGACTAGGCAAATAAGACAAAAATAAATGAATTAATGTCTAAGTGGGTAATACTATGGGTTTGATTATTCTAACACCCCCCCTTAAGCTTGAATTTATGAGTAATAAATAAAAAAATATAGGGCCTAGAAACAAGGCTTAGTCACCCTTTACATACTGCAAGTCCATACAACCAAGGAAAGAGGCAAAACCAACTTGGGAAAATCCTCCCTTAAACATGGACTGTAAAACAAAATTGTAGAATCTTGTCTCCACTCATGCTTTCACAGCATGATCAGCAATCCCCAGCAGTGATTTGAGATTGCTGAAGGTCTTCTCACAAAATGCTTTTGTGAAGATATCAGCTACTTGTTCTGAAGATGAGCAGAAGAGTAGATGAATGGTGCCATCATGCACAAGCTCTCTGATGTAGTGCATGTGAATCTCAATGTGTCTAGTTCTCTGCTTCTGAACTGGATTCTTGCAGATTCGAATGGTACTCTGGTTATCACAGTAGATGGTAGTTGAGTACTCAGGTTTGAAACCACACTCTCCAAGTAAACCCTGCAACCATAAACACTGAGTTGCTGCATTGACAACTCCTCTGTACTCAGCTTCTATAGATGAGAGTGCAATGGCACTCTGTTTCTTGCTTGACCAGCTGATTGGCCCTTCTGCAAGCATGAAAACATAACCTGAAGTGGACTTTCTATCTGTGCTATCACCTGCCCAATCACTGTCAGTAAAACCAATTAACTCAAGGTCAGAATTGGCTTTATAGAAAATCCCATGTGTCCTTGTTCCCTGAACAAAGCTAAGGATCCTCTTTGCTGCTTTCCAATGGATCTCATGAGGCTGATCCATATATCTAGAGGCAACACTTACTGCATAACAAAGATCAGGTTGAGTATGTGTCAGATACAATAAACATCCAATCAATTGTCTATATAGAGTATTGTTTACCATCGGTGGAGAATCCTCTTCCTTTAGCTTCACTCTTGAAAGGAAAGGAGTTTTGCTTGCTTTGCACTCTTGCATTCTGAATTTGATCAGCAAATCCAAGGCATACTTGTACTGGTGCACCTTGATTCCAGCTTTGGTTTGAGCAATCTCAAGCCCCAGAAACTGACTTAAGAGCCCCAAATCTGTCATGGAGAAGGCTTGGTTCATAGCTCCTTTTAGGGAAGCAATCTCAGCCTGTGAGCTTCCTATAATGAGGAGGTCATCAACATATAACGCAATGATCATTAATGAACCATTAACTACCTTCAAATAGACATTCGAATCAGATTTGCACCGAACAAAATTCAGAGATAGCAAGAAGCTATCTATCTTGGCATACCAAGCCCTGGGGGCTTGCTTCAGCCCATACAATGAATTTCTCAACCTGCACACAAGAGAATGGTCAGTAGCAAAACCTTGGGGCTGCTGCATATATATCTCCTCAGTGAGATCCATTCAGGAAGGCACATTTTACATCCATATGATGTACCTCCCATTGCCTTGATGCTGCAATGGCTAGAGCTAGCCTGATTGAATCCATCTTTGCCACTGGGGAAAAGGTCTCATTGTAATCGATGCCATGAACCTGTGAGTAGCCTTTAGCTACCAATATAGCCTTCTACTTCAGTGGTGAACCATCAGCAGCAAATTTGGTCTTATAGACCCACTTACACTGGACTAACTTTCTTCCTGGAGGAAGATCCACTATCTCCCATGTGTTGCTCTTCTGTAGCGAGTTGAACTCATCTTCCATGGCAGCTTGCCATCTTGGATCTCTTGCTGCTTCATCATATGTTTGAGGATCAGACTCAACCATCAAATAGCATTTTTCAGCAAACATAGGGTCCTTCATGCACAGACCACTCTCAAATTGTGATCTTGTCCTCCTTGGATCATTGGGATCCCCAGCTAGCTCACCTGCTGCATGTAGTGTCTTGGCTGCCCATTTAGGCCTTGTGGGGCTGTTTGGATCTGCAATAAACTCATCTCCATCAGAAAAATCAGAATCAGCATGTTCAACAAACTTTTTACTTACTTCATGAGGTTCAGGTGGTGAAGAGGCTTCACCAACTTGCACTGCTGCAAGGGGTTCTTCTTCAAACTGAACACACCTTTCAATAAAGGCTTTGTTTGTGCTCAAGTTTATCAACTTGTACCATTTTGAATCTTCAGAGTATCCCACAAAAAGACACTCTTGTATTTGGGGCTGCAAATCCTTCCTCTTCTCTGTAGGAATCCTGGCCCATGCCTTTGAGCCAAAAATTCTGAAATGGGTCACATCTGGCTTGTGCCCACTCCATGCTTCGAAGGGAGTTATGCCATCAAGCTGTTTGTGAGGCACCCTATTCTGGATATAGGCTGCACAGTTGATAGCTTCAGCCCAGTACTTTGGTGGCAAAGTTTTGGCCTCCATCATGCATGTTGCCATCTCCTTCAATGATCTGTTCTTCCTCTCTGCAACACCATTCTGCTGTGGTGTGTAGGGGATAGAATGCTGCATCTGAATACCTGCATCTGTATAATAGTTAATAAACTTAGACTTGACATACTCACCACCATTGTCAGATCTGAGGGCTTTGAGTTTACTTCCACACTGGTTTTCAACCAAAGCCTTAAAGACTTTGAATAGGCCAAAAACTTTTGACTTGTGTTTCATGAAGTGAACCCAACAATACCTGGAAAAATCATCAATAAAGGTCAGTGCATATTTGGCCTGACTCATGGACATATGATGGAATGGGCCAGCAACATCACTGTGAATCAGCTCGAGGGGTGCAGAGGTTCTCTCATGACTGGCTTTCTCAAATTTGTGCTCTGGGTGTTTTCCTAGGATACCACCTTGGCAGACTCCTTTGGAAAATTTTATCTTGGGCAACCCTATGACCATTTCTTTCTCACTAAGATCAGACAGGTACTTGTAATTTAGATCGCCAAATCTTTCATGCCATAGCTTCCAAGCTTCATTAGCATGGATAAGAAGAGCAGAGGGGTTTGAGTAAGGCAGTA